>VZTU01006454.1:9879-48165 GCA_013400835.1 Zapornia atra | reverse complement strand
TTTTTTTTTTTTTTACTAAGTTGGTCTTCCCAAGCAGTAGTAAAACAGCTTATATATTTCTCTGCAAGACCAATAAAAATAGAGTTTGTAATTTTAAAAATTAATTATTATTTTTCACATGGTCATTTCTACATACTATATCTCAAGCACAGCTTTGGAATTGATGTAAATGACTTCTTGCATCCTGAGATGACTAAAAATGATATGGTACTGTTTTCCTTCACAGACTAATGAAAGTAAATCGCTTCATTGTTGCTTCACTGAAAGTCTTGTGTCCTCACAGCATAACAGAATTGCATGTTCGGTTATTACATGACTGCATGTTTTGGCATGACAGCTTTATTGTGATTTCTTCTTAAAGCCATGTGGTGGATTGACCCTGGGTGGAAGCCAGGTGCCCACCAAAGCCGCTCTATTCCTCCCTCTCCTTAGCTGAATGGGGGAGAGAATATATAACAAAAGGCTCATGGGTTAAGGACAGAGGGAGATCATTCACCAATTAACATCATGGGCAAAACAGGCTCAGCTTCGAAAAATAATTAATTTATTACCAAGCAAAACAGAATAATAAGAGCTAAAACCAAATCTTAAAACACTTCCCCCACCCCTCCCTTCTTCCCATGCTCAACTTTAATCCTGAATTTTCTCCATCTTCCCCCCCCTTCCCAACCCCCCCAGCAGCATATGGGAACGAGGAATGGAGGTTGCGGTCAGTTCATCACATGTTGTCCCTGCTGATACTTCCTCCTCAGGATTTCCTTGCTCTCTTCTCCTGCTCCAGTGTAGGGTTCCTCTCATGAGAAACAGTCCTCCACAAACTTCTCTAATGTGAGTCCTTCCCATGGGCTGCAATCTTTCATGAACTGCTTCAGCCTGTGTCCCTTACATGGGCTTCAGTTCTTCCTGAACAAACTGCTCCAGGGGTCAAAAGTCCTACCAGCAAATCTGCTCTGGCATGGACTCCTCTCTCCTCAGGTTCACTGCTCCTGCCATGAGCCTGCTTCAGCTCAGGCTCCCTAGGGGTCATAGCCCCTTTTGGAGGTGTCCACCAGTTCCAGCACATGATCCTCCATGGACTGCAGATGGAATCTGCTGCAGGGGGAGAGCCTGCTTCACCATGGTCTTCTTCATGGGCTACAGAGGTATCACTGCTCTGGCGCCTGGAGTGCATCCACCCCTCATTCAGAGATGTTGGCGTCCGCAGAGTTTCTCACAACATCTCACTCCTTTCTCTGTCTAGAAACCGATCTGGGTCAGGGTTTTTTTCTTTTTTTTTAAACCCTTCTTAACTACGCTACCACCATTGCTGATGGGCTTGGCTGGTATTGGCTCTGTCAGACCTAGGAGAAGTTTCTGGCAGCTTCTCACAGAAGTCACCCCTGTAGCACCCCTGATACCGAAACTTTGCCACACAAACAGAAAAGAAACCTAAGAACATTTTGCTGTGAAGTTGATCTTTGCTGAATGGATCTGAATTGAAACAAGTCTTCAAGATAGTCACTTTAATCTAGTTCCCTGTTTGCCCCTTATTACCTGCTTTTATCTCCCATTTTGTTGAAGGTGTGATGGTGTGGGTTTTATTTTTTTTTTCTTTTTCTATCTGCTGTACCTGTGTGATAAGGTCTCTTGTGTTTGTTTATCTTTTGATGAATGATTTCTAAAAGTCTTTTGCTTGAAAGTCAAACAACATTCTTGTTTGAAAGTGTCTTGTCTGAAATATCATTTTGGGATCCTGCTGTTCTATTTGAATTTGGCTTTAAATGATCTGAGGAAAGAATTAGGTGTCTGTGTGAATGGCTGATGGTTTTACTATCTTTTTCTGAACCTTTCACCATTAATACCCATCACTTTGGAGCAGGGGGAAGCTCTGAGTGATATGTTTATGAAACATGCATGCAGTTTAGAAGTACATGTTTAGAAAGTACATATGTATAACAGAAAGTATAAATAAGCCCATTAGGCTCTATAACCAGTACAAAGAAAGGGGGAGTGGCTATAAGATAATGGAATATCTGACTTGTTACTTCTCAGGAAACTCCCTCTAGTTTCCAGAGGGGTTTCTCCCGAGTGTGGGCTATAGAAGGGAAACTGAGATTTTCGGCTTGCCAGAAGAAATCTATCTTTAAACTGAAACACCACTGACGGGCTTTGGTACTCTTTGCTACGGGATGTTGTAGATGCCAAGTAGTTTATATAAGCTAAATCAGCAAGAACTGGGTTAGAGATGAAAAACAAACAAAAATTACTCAGAGCAATTAGGTGGAAAGATATGAATTCCAGCAAGGGAAATCCTTGAATTACACCTTTCTGCAGGATAAAAAAAAAATAAATAAATTTTGGGCTTAATACTTCCTTGTCCTGATTGCATGCTTGTCTTTAAGTGTCTTCTATTTACTAATGATACTTGGATTCATAGCTTGATCTAGTTTTTTCTACATCCTTATACGAAAGAAATTATATTTTTGTGGATACACCTCATGTCTTTTGGTCAATGCAGGAGAAATATTTTATGCCATACTTTTATTAAACTAAGGTCAAACTTTTTTTGTTGTTGTTGATTAAACTGATATATTAATACTGTCATACTTTTTATGTAAGAAGTGTGAAAATCTTGAGGATAGATCTAAATAAGCCTACTGCATGAATGTTAGTCATTCCTGTATTCCATTCCACTATATATTATTAAAATAGTTTTTTTAGTTATTAAAAATAATGTCCACAAAAGCAAATGCTTCATTTGTTTACTTTTTAAAGGTCCTAGTAGGACTTGAAGTTTGAAAGGAATTAGCTCAAGGATAGGTAAAATAAATGTCAAACTCATCCACTGAATATATTTTCAGCTTATTTTGTAGGTGAGGCATGTCTTACAATAATAAATTCCATCTCTTTCTTCTTTTAACACCTCTGAAGATTTCCTCTTGCAAGTTTCCAATTTTAATTTCTGATTCATAAAATATTGTTTACATTTTTGGGTCTGTAACCCTGAAATTTCTCATATCACTAACAATCTGCAATATTTGTGGGACTTGACATTCATAAGTTCCAATGATTGGCTTTAGACATGTGACCAGTTCCTACCACTATTAGGGTTGGCTTGTGTTTCCTACTTGCCAATAATAAATTGGAAATAATTCAAAAGTGTAAGTATTCATTTAAAAGAAGTTGACTTAAACTATAAAAAAGATTGCTTGTTTACAGTACAATATATAAAAATAGAATTAATTTATTCTAAATCAAGTAATACATATGAAAGAATCATCCAACTGAAGATCAATTTTAATATATATCCCTAAATAAACGTGCTTCTTAAGAATAATGACTTTTTAGTATATTAAAATGATTATTAAAAATACCATTTTTCATATTAACCACATCTTGAATACTGTTAATGTTCAGGTTTCTCACACACTTGAGTTTGGGTTATATATCTAAGGGTATTGTTGAGCCATGACAGAAGGACTTTTGTGCCCTTCACAGGCCACTAGCTTCTGATAATCTCATTTTATCTTCACTGCTTGTGTACAAGAAAGATCACATAAATGTGGTGCTTTGGCAGTTGTGAAGGAGTGGTTGGGCCCAGGTTGGTACCACAGTAGAAGGGAGCGGAAGGCTCCTGCATGAAGAAGACCAAGTGAGGCTCTTCAATGCCTTTTGTCTGGGCGATTATTTCACTTAGGCTTTCTCACTACTCTCCCAAAAGGCTTTACATACATGGCATTTCTAATATACTTCAGAGGTGCTTTGGCAACAGCCTTCGCAACTTTTCTATGGTCATAACGGTGGAGTGTCTGATAATATTAATCTTATGGTATAACTTCTATTTCTCAAGAGAATGCATGACATCACAAGGAATTGTAGCCCAGGGTTTGGTCCAGAGCAGCCTTGTGACTGCTGTTGAGTGAAGGGAAGGCAGGAACCGTTTACTGAGGTACAGGCAGGGACTTAGGGGAGCTAAGAGGGAAACAATGGACTCATTGAGTGTAAACAGTAAATTTGGGTTAGGTGTAGCATTCATTGTATAAGGGAGAGCGGACTTTTGGCATGTTCACTTCTTTTTGTTCCTGCTAATCCTTCATGAAGCATAATGTTCACACTGATGCTGGTGCACTGGTAGCAGCTCAAGTCTACCTAATATTAATCTTTAAAGGAGTATTAGGCACCGTCTAGTAAGGAGAACTTCACTTAGAGAAAGTTCATTCTGTGAAAAACCATCACTGTGGCTCTGATCAAAAAGAACCAGGAAGGTATCTAGGTATAACCTAAGCACCCTTTCCAATTGGAAAACAAACAAAACCAACCTTTGAGGACAGGGGAAAGAAAAAAAAAAAAGAAAAAGAAAAAAAAAGAAGAAAAAAAAAGAAAGAAAAAAAAATAGGAAAGAAAAAAAAAAGGAACATGAAGACCCAACCCCATCAGTTTCTGGGTAAAACAAAAGCTGAACAACATATATGGGTTATAAAACAGGTGAAATAAAAATCCTGCAACCTTGAACTGAAAGTAGAATATGGAAAAATCCCTATTCTGTAAATATTAAATGTTGAGTAGATAATATATTAAAGCTCTCAATCAAGGACTTTTTTTTTAACGTATTTTCTCCTTTACGCCCCCTTGGCACTCTATAATAATGAACAAGTTATTTAGTTAATGAAGAAAGCATCTTGTATTTAAAGATCTACATATTAATGTGACCTTCCTTTGTTCATAGCTGTTAATATTTATTGCCTTTTCTTGTTGAGATTTTATTTGGTGTTCTGTGACAAACAAGAGTATGATTAGTGAAGCTGTAAAGTTCTCATGGTGGCTGCCTGTGTTCCCAAGATAGCAGCATTAGTGTCTGCAGAAGCAGTTAATGCTGTTTATCATTAGTGACAGAGGCTGGGAAGGACCTTCTGTGGCTTTTATCTTTCACCTTGCCAACAGAAGTTGATGAGCTCTGTGATTTAAATGCATAGGTGATGCCGTAATATTTATATTCATTTCACATAGACAAGTGCACAGGTAAACTAATCTTGTTGATTGTGATTAATTAAAATCATGTTATGGTAGGACTGGACAGGCTATGAATGGATATACTCGGAAAAGATAGCTATCAGCGCTTTATTTACTATTGTTTACTATTAAGACTACATTTCTTGAATTTATACAGCAGAAATATAATTAAGCATTTTATAATGTGTAATTAAAGTTACTTTTAAGATTTCTTTAGGAATTTATGAGATTAGAATCCTGAACTCTACATTTCCCAATGACAATTTAGAATAAAAGATTTTAGCAACTTGTTGCAATGGACTTTATTTTTGGAAAGACTCACAATGTCATGCAAAATTCTGTGCCTATGGAGCTTGATATTCAGAGCTTTGGGGTTTATTTGGGGTTTTTTTGGGGAGGGGTGTTTATGTCCGTGTTTGTGTACCTTGTATCTCTTCCACTTCCATCTCCGTACAGAATGTAAAGCATTTGGCTTGTCCAATATTTAACTCTTTAAATCTACATATCTGGAAAATAGATAATAAACACTGTTGTGCCAAAAGATCATCACACAATTCTGCTTACAGAAAAAGTTTAATTTTTTTGTCTTGTATTTTACTTCTGAGAGTCCATTTCAATGTAAAGTAAGTTGGCTGCCTGCATTTCAGAGAATCTCATTCTTAAAGGAAACTTGTAATGAAACTTAGAACTGTGAATAACAATAAATAGTTTTATATTTGTTAATTTACGCATCTAAAAAATCTTGCAGCTGTCTAAAAATGCCTGCTTTGTGAGCAAAATCCAAAAGAAGTAATCTTTCATGACTAATGTCCAAAGGAGGTCCAGACTGATAGCTTTCCTCTGATCCGCATTTATATGCTGGGAAAAGTAAGATATTTTATTGGATATTTTCACTATAGTAATGTCAAAAGAGAAAAGGTGATATATCTGAAACTAACCACAGGAAATAATCTGAGCTGAGCTCCTTATCAAATGCTAGGAGCCAGAGCCACAAAACCTTTCTGAACTTAACGTTATGCAGAGGGAATAGGCCTACAGATCAGAATTTAAACAGCAGTGTGGGTATGAAGCATATGGGCCTTTCCTGTCAGCTCAGAGAGCGAATCACACAGGTATGAGAGACCCTTTGGACAAAGTAAGATTTTTTATAGTCTTTTTTCTTTTTTTTTTTAGTTGAAACTGTTTTAAAGCATTTATGATTTGCAAGTACTTATAGTTTGGTGATTATAATATTCCAGAATAGGCTCTGTGTTCTTTTTCCTAATTATATTAAACCAATTACAGGTGTATTATTTAACCACAGAAGTAATGCACAGTTACCTGTAAAATTTTGGTCTCTAGATAGCTGTAGCTGCTTTGAATGGTCAAGGAAGAAGTGAATAGAAGAGATTCATGAGTGTGGAGGATTTTGTGGTCTATTGTGTCACCTACATAACAGTGAACATTAATTGCAATGTTTCTTGTCTGTTTGCATTACTGCAGTATTTCTAATAGGGGTTTGGAAAAAAAGAAAGAGCTTAATTTGTTTCTTAAAATAGAAAAGTTTAGGATTTATTTCTTAACTTGCTTTAATGGTGTATGCATTTCTAGTTGGATTTGTTCCGTTGAGTGATTTCTGATATTTTTTCATCTGAATTTGGTTGAAGGGCAAACTTTTAAAGACTAAGGATTACACTTTCTTGTAGCTGCTGAGTTTAACTAGGCAAAGTGTAACACAACAGACCTGCAGAAGGGAGTTGTGGGATAAAATATAATCACAAAAATGCTTGTGTATATGATGTGCTGTTACAGGTGTTTTCTACAGTTACTTGTTCTGCCAAATACAAGAATGCTGCTTCAGTTTTTAAGGGTTAAGAGTGAACATTTTAACAGCCTGTTTTATGATGATTTTCATGCAATAGAAATGAAGCTGAATTCTCTTCCATTACTGAGGTGTTTTCTTAACATCAAATACCAGCTGCAGAAGCAATGTAAGCCTTTCTGCTTGACGTCTGTAAACCAAAATCTAATGTTTGCTTAGACAGTATAATTCTTATGTTTTGGAACAAGAAAAAAAGAGTTCTCTACTTTCCTTCTTTTGCTGTCAAACAACTTTGAATCTACATATTTTTCCAAGATTTACATTACTTGTAAAACTGGCTTTAACAAGAAGCAGGAGTGCATTTGCAGAGGCTTATTTTCTCCAAGAATGACACTTTCTACAATTCTCTTGCGGTCAGTGGTGAGATGGAAGCTTCTCCATTGAGTTACTCTCAATTTCTAAGTTGGGACATTCTCTTTGAAGAAGACAGTACAGGAAACCTGTCACTGTATACAAGACTGTCATAGCAAAGGAGAGAATCATACTGTCTTAAATATGTCGATACAGTATGTAAAGACTGACAAAATGCAAGTAAAGTGTAAAGAGTGCACTTACAGTAATAATATGCAGTCTTTCACTCCAAATGCAATGAGAAAGAATGGCAACTATATTTTAAGCTTTGAATGTTACCTGGAAGATTATAATCAGGTTACCCTCAGTATTACCTCAGAATTAATACTAAGCTCATTGGAACTGACAGATGACATTGTGAAGATCTTACAGTATTTGTAGATGGGAAACTTAGCTTTATTTTACCCTTGAGGCAGAAAGAACAGAGTATCAAAGGAAAGCCTATTTTTATTATCTTGTTACTAAACTTCTTAGCTTTATATAAAAGGTAAGCAGGTGTTCCTAGATGAAACTTTTACTACAAGCTGTTTACAGTCAGTTTGGCTCAGTCCGCTTTGCCTACAGAAAGTTCCAGTTTCAGTATTGTGTATTTCTTTTAATTGTCTTTAATTTAGTTCTTTCTTTCTAGTATTCTCTTATGTTATCTAATAAACCAAGTATGAATCTATTAAGAAAGCTCTGTGTTGCTTTACAGTTAACATTTTTACACTGAAGCTTCTAGACAAAAGGTGACTGAGAAGTCTCGGCAAGCTGCGGTTGTCCTTTGTCGAGTACAGACATGTCCTGATGGAATACCTACAGCAGAACTAATTTCTTTCCAATTGGTAGATGATCTTTAATCATCCACACCACTTTGTTCAGCTTGCATAAAAAGGGTAGTATTGGCTTAGGATGTTTTGTTCTTTGTTCATATAAAAGCGACTCATAATGACTAAGAATTAAAAGGCTGTTGTGTTTGTTTATTGAGCTTTGATGACTGGAAAATGAATGATTTGAGTTTGAAAGTTTAGAAAATGGTTGAAGTGACTGAGAATGAACAAGTGTATTAAACTTGCTGCGTAACTAATATCTGTTTATTACCTCCATGGAAAAGATTTCCCCAATGACTAAATCATGTGTCTGTTTTCCCTAATAAGTGTTGCAAAGAGGATGGGATTATCATATTCACCCAGAATATAAGTGCTATCATATGTTTTCCATAAATAAAATCAATTGGGTATAAACAGATCTTTTGGTTCTTGTGGAATTTAATCGCAGACCTCACAGAAGTCCTCACCTATCTCTTGCAGGAATGAGCAACCTGAGGTGCTCCAATAGGAAGGGGAAAGCAGGTTTTCATTACAATATTGAGAACTGTGAAAATACCTATCCATGTAAAAAAAAAAAAAGCATTTTCTTACTACAGTTTCTCTCAGATTTTTTTCATTAAGCAGAAGATAAAAAGGGTGAACCCATTTTTCACACTACATTTAGCCACCAAAGATTCCAGGTCTGTGGAGACAGGACAAGGGGCAATGGCTTCAAGTGGGAGCACAAGAACTTTTTGCAGTAAGGGTGACAGAGCACTGGAATAGGCTGCCCAGGGGGTTGTGGAGTCTCCTTCTCTGGAAATATTCAAGACCTATCTGGAAACCTACCTGTCTGACCTGTCCTAGGGAACCTGATTTTGCAGGTCCCTTCCAACCTCTATGATTCTGTCATTCTATCATCCTAAGCTCCAGCAAATCAAAACGGGCATTAACCCTCAACTCTAAAAGCTGTTTTCCCTATTGTAACTTGGAAACACTTGATCCTTTCCCTGCTGATGAACTTAAATAATAAGGACAATTATTTAATAAAACATTTCCATAGTCTGTGTTGCATTTCACATTCAAAACAGTCTTTATTTCTTTTACTGATGCATTATAGGAAACCATATAAATTGCTATTGATGAAGCACAGAAGAGGATTTTCAACCTTTGCTCACTTATTTGACTGAAGGGTTTATGGAAAGCATTAGTAATTTGGTTTTCATTTAGAACTCTTCAATCTTTTATATTCCACTGTTGTAATATGGATTTAAGCTCTTTAAATATATAAGCTTTTTTGAATTAATTACCTCTGCTCTAATCTAACTTAATAGACTTTGTGTGGTAGCTGGGAGATTCTTAGATAACAATTAGTCTAGGTACCTTCAAACTTATTGGTAAAAGAGATTCATTAAGGTCAATGCTAATACTATGTTAGTTATGCCTGAAACTGAAGCTTATAAGGAAAACACTTGAACTAGATGAAATTTTATTATCAGTTCTCACCAGTAATAAATTGATTGTTATCGTATGGTCAGTACAAGCAACAGTGAACAAGAGAGTAGTGTGGGCTAAAATTATTTGATGCAAATTAATATTTCATCAGGCTATATTTGTTTATGGCTTATTTTTAGAGATCATCTTAAAATCCCCAAAATAGAACCAAATCTTAATTCAACAAGGAGAAGAGGAGTTGATCTTCTTGAAACTAATACATTTATTTAACCATTTTTAATACAGTTAGGGAAATAAACATTGGTTCAAAGAAAAGCTTCTAAATGGTATCAAAAAACCTCTTTGAAGGAAAGAAGGGAAATGTTCTTAGGAGATATTTGCATTTCACTTACATAGCAGCCTTCTCTTTTTCTCCATAAAGAAACCCAGATGTAGATAATGTGGCTTTGTTTGAAATGATCTAATTTCTTTATCTGGTAAAGACTTTGGTAGTAAATCGTAGAATGAATGTCATCTTTCCTTTCTTGATCATTTCTGTCTGTTGTGTCAGCACACCTGTCATTTCTTTGCCTTTTTCAACTAGATCTAAGGCCAAGCCTGAGACCTCGCTGTCTTTCTTTTGAATAAAGACATATGGTGTTTTTAGTGCATTTTGTGCTGTAAGAGATATAAATTACAGCCTGCTCTTCCTTAGCTTTATTAAGAAAGCCTCCATGGAAGCCTCCCACCATCTAACGTAGAAGAGCTTGTACTCACTTTCCTCATTTGTTTGGCTAGGTCACTGACCCACTGTGGAATAGACAGGAAAGCTATTCCATCCCAATAACTTAGTATTGATATAAAATATTTCCTACATAAAAAGCAGAAGTAGTAAATTGATAGGCAGGGAGAGGCTTATGCAAACCATTTGTGGGACTGGAGTCTAAGAGATTTATATCTTGGTCAATTTTATCATTATTTGGTTTTTACTCATGTTTTCATGGGAGCTGGTGGTGCAAGCACTTTTATAGACTTGAGGAGGAAGAAGTGAAAGTATCATCCATTTTCAACTATTTTTACTAATAGTTTTTTCAAGCTTTTAAAACATAAACAGGAGTGGAAAATAATGTCTCAATGAAAAAATACATCCTAGATGTGAATGAACAAAGTAATTATCAAATTGTTGCCATTAATGGTAGGATGCATTCTCTTTAAGAGCAAGTGTTCTTCAGTGTTGAAATAGTGGCTTACATTTTTCTGGTTGTTCTCCCCAGGATACTCTGAGAACAGTGCTGAACTTTTCTGTTAAACATTGTAAACATTCTCCTTTGTGCACAGGATGAGCAGAATGCCAACTAAGAAGAGTTCTTCAGTGGGAATTTAATTATATTTTTTTCTTCAGTGTCTTTTTGAACCTATCGTGGCCCAAACTCTGCTCCTTTTTGACGTAAATACCGTTCATTAAAAATGATTGTACAAAACTGTCAATCAACAATGTCCTGATTAAAGAATACACCTGCTCTGTGGGTTTGATTCCTGACATCTGTTTGAATGGCAGATATTAACAGCAACCAATGGTAGATGCTGAGTTTTGTTTATGAAAAATTTGCTTCAATATCAAATACTTTGTAATTTGCTAAGAGTTAAATTTAAAGAAAGGTACAATGGTTAAGTAACACAGGCTATGCTTATATTCCATTTAGATATATCATATATTTGCATTTGTTGTACTAAGAAGCAAAAACTTTTCAAAACCAAATTAACCACTTGAGGATAAGAGGCTGCAGAACTGGGTGTAAGATGAAGACTTCTAAATGACTGAAATGCTCTAATCTGTATTTAGAATAGCTCTTTTTAGACATGAGACTATTTTGGGACTGGCTATAATAGATAAAAAAACCAAAGCTGACTTTTCAGTTTGTATTTTGAAAGAGAACTGTTTAGTAACACACAGTTATTCAGAACTGATACCAACACCTTGTTTTGATGTTTTTAGAAACAATTAATTTACTGTAGGGTTATAGGCTAATATCAGTTGGAGGGGACTTCAACAAACTCTCTGGTTCAACCTCATCCTCAATAAGGGTCAGCTAGAGTTGCACAACCTCGCTGGAAACATGCTTCACTGCCTAACTAGCCTCATGAGGGATTTTTTTAAAATTTATGTATTTTTCTTACCTCTAGATGGAATTTCTCAATTAAATGTATGCCTTTGAAAAGAAACCCAAAATCTTGGGTATCTTTTTTTAAAAAATCTCATATTGGGCACGTTTTTATTTAATGTAGAAGTGAAGAATGCAGGGATCAATTTTGGAGCACATGTGGATTTTGTTTTGGTTTTGTTTTCCAGTGTTTGCTTTTTACCAGTTGTGTGTTTATATGCAAAGGCATTATTGTACTATGTTCTTCTATCATTAGCTAGGATTTTATAGAGAACAGGTTCGAATGTGTTTACACAGATTTCAACCTGCTTAATGGGATGACATCTTGTAATGGGTCCTACAAATTTCTCAGTGACACAGAAAAAGAACTTAAACCACTCAGAAATGTCTTTCGGTATATCTTATTTCAAACTGTTACAGCTTAGAGTTTTGATGGCTTATTAGAGTTCTTGGGCATTGGTCTCTGCTCTGGTAGATGTGGTGGTTTGACCCTGGCTGGAGGCCAGACGCCCACCAAAGCCTCTCTATCACTCCCCTTTTCATCTGGACAGGGGAGAAAAATATATATTGAGAGGCTTAGGAGTCGAGGTAAGGACAGGGAGAGATCATCCTGTAATCAATGTCACGGGCAAAACAGACTCTAGACTGAATAAAGGAAAGAAAACTCTAATTAATGACACTGCACTGCACACCCAGTGACACGAGAGTTAGGTAATGAGAAGTGCAACCAGATCTTAAAGCACCTTCCTCCATCCCTCCCTTCTTAGCAGACTTCACTTTAGTCATGATTTCTCTCCCTTCTTTCCCCCACCCCATCATGGCATGAGGGGGGCAGGGAATGGGGGTTTTGGTCAGTTCCTCACAAGTTATTTTCCTTCTTAGCCTGGGTGGCATTCCTCACACTCTTCCCCTGCTTCTGCATGGTATCCCACCCATGGGAGATGTTTCATAAACTTCTTCAACATGAGTCCTTCCCCATGGAGCTTCAGCTCTTCACCAGCTGCCCCAGCGTGGGTCCCTTCTATGGGGTGCAGTAATAAAATCAGAATTTCTCCCAGTCTCTCCAGCCCAGACTGCTCCAGCCTGGTCATCCATGGAATCACAAGCCCTTCAGCAAACCTGATCTGGTGTGGAAAGATATCTCTGTCTCTCTCTCTCTGTCTCTCTCTCTCTCCAGGGGCTGCAAGTGCTGACAGAGGCTTGCTGCATCGTGGGTCACAGCATCTTCTGTATGTCTCTCCCAGCTCCAGCGTGGGGCCTCTCCATGGGCTGCAGGTGGGGGCTTGGCCTTTTCCATGGGCTGTGGGGGGACACCCACTCCACCATGGGTTTCTCCATGAGCTGCAGGGGCATCTTTCTCTCCGGTACCTGGGGAACCTCCTCCCCCTTCTTCACTGATACTGTTGTCTGCAGAATTTCTTACATCTTCTCATTCCCTTCTCTGGTGGCCAAAACCACCCACTTTTTCTCCTAAATGTGATTCCCAGAGGCACTGTGACCGTTGCTGATGGATTGGGCATCTTGACCCCAGCTGGTGTTTACTCTGTCTGGCCTGCAGAGAGCTTCTGGCTGCTTCTTGCAGAAGCCACCCCTGCAGCCCCCCCTTTTCCACCCGAACCCTGCCGCACGAAACTACAAGAGTAGAAAACTTTAATATGTCCTGGACATGGTGCTATGTGTCAGAAACAATGATTTTATTGACAGTGGACAGTTCAGAGATCTCAGTATATGTTAGGAATCCTGGTGGAAATAAAACAGGAAACAGAACAAATTGAGATGAAGACAGATCAAAAGAACAAAGCTGTCTGAAAATATGTTGAATTAATGAGACTGTTGTTTATTTGCTAAATGGTAAGGGAAGAGTTTATCATGGTCACGTTAAGCATGGGGGAATTTTTTTTCTGATTGTGTCTTTTTTTATAGGCTTTAACCATATTTTTTGTCAACACTCCTTTGGTTCTGATTTCATATTTGAAGCAGTAGACATGTCATTATAAGTCAGATTTTTACTGTAGGGGATGAGGAGGTTGAAGTAAAGACAGACTGTTGCATTTTTCATCTCTCCTAATAAAGGGTCATGATTTATATTTGTTGAAACCAACAGCTCTAATTCTCTGAGGTCAGTTCATTTAAAATCTAAACACTATCCTAGTTTTCGTGGTGATCAGTTAGTTGTTTGTCTTGTTTTTCATGTCAGTGTGTGTTTTGTTCTCAACTAGGTTCAGATTATTTGATCTTTATTAATATTTATGCATTTGTAGTACCTATTGCTGTGTATTTTCTGGAATGTGTATATAAAGGCTAACCAAAACAATTAAGACCAAAAGAAAATTAAGTGCTAATAGTTGTTCTGAATTTGAATATAACAGTCAAAGGGAGATTCACTTTCAAAAGAATTAATCTCAGGAGAAAAAAAGTTAAAATAAGCTCATGCAGGTATATTAACAATAAAAAAGCCTGCTAAATACTCCCCCGTCTCCCCCCACTCCCTCTGCCCTTCAAAAACAAAATGATGCTTAGGAAAGGAGCAATGAACCAGGATAAAAAAGCCAGTCAGATTCACACCTGTGAAGACTCTCAGTTTGCTGACATACTCCCTGAACTAGAGGATGTATTTATCTGCTCCACAGTCTTGGAGAGATTTCTCTGCCATGAATTTAAGCTCGTTCTCTTATGGAATCACTGTATGTTGTTTTATCATCCGGAGCTGTCTATGGTAATGACTTGCAGGGTTTGTCTCTGCATTATGTAGAAAACAGGACTAGCTCCCAGCCTCCATTATTTAATGATTTCACATAATGGTTTCTAGTTTTGCATTGTGAGCAATAGTGAAATGCTTGCTTACTTGTTCGGTAATAAAGATGATGTACTCTGCCATATTCAGCATTAAAAATGCTTTAAAAAGATAAATAAAAGAGCTGTGTTAAGCATACCAAGCTTTGAAATGAAAAGGCCTTTAACACGTGGAGATGAGTGTGAAGGATGTTTGATTATTTTTGAAAAAACAATTTATCTAGTTTAATATTATTATGCATTGTTTTTAGACAACGATGATGTCAGCAAAAAATGTGATTAACTCCAAGCTGACAACTGTTATTTATATCAAAATCATACTTGTGTTTAAGAGTGATATCATCTCTCATTGCTCCTGGGAGAAGTGCTGCTTCAGCAGGACTAAGCAAATGAGAATTTTCACAATTTGCAAATTCCTGAATGGCCAATGTAGTGATTGTACCTTTGTTTCTGCTTGCTCTAGCTGTTGAATTAAATAAGTTTTATATTTGGGACATGATGAGATCTTGTACCCTGGCGGTTGCTGAGCTCCAGGAGACTAGCAGTAATTTCTGAAGCAATAGTAACTAGTTTGTTGTTGATCCACAGCCTTTGTCTCCTCAACTGCTACAATCCTCCTAATTTCAGATCGACCAGCCATCTATCACAATAAAATCCCGGTTTGCCTTTCCCTGCCCAGCTGCTCCTGGACCATAGATCCTTATGCGAAAAATGTTCAGCAGATCTAATTTTGTTTCTGGACTTAAATATTTCTCAATGAAGGAATGCGTTAGCTGAAAATTCTCTTTGAAAGAAAGTACCATGTATTAGGAGGAAAACATGATTTTGAGGAAAAAAAAGTCTTAAGAAGCCTACCTCCGGAAGGCAAGGAGACCCAAACCAGTCTGCGTAGACACCAACACCTTAGATAACTACCTTCTACATAAAGACTCTAAAGAAATTTGAAACTACAGGGGTAGTTAAATACCTAATATATCTGGAATTAATACATCTGTCATCTCATGAAGTATTAACTTTTTACAAGCTCTTCTTTATATGTTCTTCTAGGTCAGCTTCTCCCCTTTCTCAAAACTCACACACTTGCCCTTGGAAAGTTAACTCTCCTTCCTGCACAAGGATTTGTGTACTCAAAGTTTTTTGATCCTTATGCTTTCAGTCTCACAAAAGAGTTATCAGTTTAACATAGAGCTTAGGAAAATGATGTTGTCTTTCAGATCTGTGCTTGTCAGTTGTTTTTCTGGATAGAGGTGGCAGTGCCTTCCTGAGCAGGTTGCATTCAGTTTAAGAGTTACAGGCATATGGTGAGTATCCCGTGAGCTTTAGCAGCAGAACATATTTACACCATGGTGCCTCATCATAGTCACGTAGTTTGTTCACAGACTACATTCATGAAATAGTTACACTTCAGTATTCATAATGTTGTTACATGTGATTTTCATATCCAATATGTTGCTGTATAATGTAGCTTACAACAATCCTGTTCTCAGTATCAGTGGAGATGGTTTTAACATTTCCAATAGCAGTATAAAGGGTTAAAACAAACAAACAAAAAGTTTAGAGACCTAGCTTCATGAAATTATGTAATATGGTAAAAAAAAAAACAACAGCAAGAATAAGAGGAATGTGGTTGGGTATTTTTTAGTGGTTGCAGAGTTTCAAGGAATCATTCAAAAATGCCATTTGGAGAAGGAGACAGTAATGACATCTAACTATACCAAATATATGTGTACAATTATCATAAGTTATGTTATATTTCTTAGTTTGGTATTTATTGCCTATTTCAGTTTTGCCTGCAATAGCACCTGGACTCTAGCAGCTTATCTGGAAGGGTGAAAACTTCTGACAGCCCTTCAGTACTTCAGACAGTACAGGCCTACAGGCTGCTGGTATGAGTATATCAAAGGGTAGTAAGTAGATGCCTATAGTTTAAGGGACTGAATTCCAGCTCTAGTACCACTTCAGAGTGCTTATCGGTAATTAATCTCAAGAATATTGCCTGTAAAGGTATTTTACTTTTTTCATGTCTATGGTTAGAACACAACAAAATCCCTCCCTCTTAATTCAGTGTAGGAAAATATAGAATATTTAGGTAAGTTGCTCATTGTTAACGGCTATATCAGGTTGTGTTGTACCAATTTTCCTAGAGCACAAAGAGGTTGTCATGTTTATACAATCACAGTATCTTGTAAATTACCTATAAATGCATGGGTTCAATTTCAAATGTGTATCAATTTTAAATATTTCAGTTGTTCTTTATAGAGTAACACAATAACTTTGTCCTAGATTAATTCCCTGTGTATCCATCCACTGTATCCATTACGATCAAAAACAGGAAGGAAAGGCTTAGGTAAATCTAGGCTATATGATGTGTAGACTGTGCTATAATCAAAATTTTGAGCTATAATATTTGGGATTGTTTTGCTATACGGACCACCTCTGACTTAAGTGGTTAAAAGGAATCAGTTATGAGCAGGAATTCAACAGGTAGAACAAGTTGCAATAATCTAGTGCTGGAGCAAAGAAGAAAACCTGTAGTGTCAAGATTTGCTATTGAAAAAAATGTCAAAAGAAGTAATAGGAAACTTTGTTTCATGACAACCGCTTAGCACAAAACATAAGATTTTTCAAAGTGTGTCTTGTATAAACCACAACTGTTGAGTACACTTTTAGGCCCTCTAGGAATAATAACAGCTGTTGCTGGATATGAATCCAGGATTATATCATATGAACGTTGTACCTGAAAATCAGGTAGAATGTATTTGATGATTTAATGTTTCAATGTCTGTGGTCTCCTTGAAAGGAAAACTAGTGCTGATCAGTTTTAGATCAGTTGTATCTACATTGCATTGAATCTGAATATCCATCCTTCATTTTTTTTCTGAAGTCTAGTTCATATGAACTACAAAAGTTCAGAAAGACTCTGCAGTTTATTGAGTTCAGAAATTTGTAAAACCACTGCAGAATGTTTTCTCTTTAACTCACCCAAAACTTTGCAACAGTACTGCAAAGATTCTTCAAACCTAGGACATCAGAGTTTAATTACAGTTTTGAATCAGACTTTGGTTGCTTTCCCTTTTTCTTCATAGAAGTTTCACTTGATCAGTGGCTAAGGACAGATGTTACCAGCATCCGTCTCCATTTAGTGCAGTGCTGTTGAGCAGGGCACTCTGAGACCCAGAGATCTCCAGTAGTCTCTAGAGCCTGCATTTACAAGAAGGTTTTTGTTGGCAGTACTTGCCGCACATTAATATTCTGTTCCTTTAATTTTTTTCAGATGATGTGAGGCTGAAACATGTAACTTCATTAGTTGGGGGTGGGGGGGTATGGAGATAAATAGACGAAATGATGAAAAACCTGCACCAAAATATTTCTAAATGTGAAAGCATTTAGAAGCAGAAAAACTGTGTTAAAATATAAATACATACAGTATCCTCAATTGTCTGTAATGACGTGAATTAACACACATTCAATTAAGATGCTTGTAAACATTCAGTTACATTTTATTTGAATTTTCTCTTTAGATTCCCCATCACTGTGACATTTTGTAACACAGGAAAGTTTAAATACAGTCTAAAATCCAAGTTTGTGTAAGTGATAAGCTATGAGAATACATTAAAGCGTACATTTCTTCCTGTCTTGAGTCCTCACTGTGACTCCATGACAATAGCGTATCCTCCATTCTGGAGATAAGAGAGAATGCTTTCCTTCAAAAGAAAAGACAATAATTAGCATGATTGCCAGCACAGTTTACTTTGACTCTCTAGATGATAATGAGGGCAAATTTTGAGGGAAAGACAGGGTTACTAACCACCTCACTGCTGGCTACATGAAGTGCGCCACCCTCCCCTGATGCAACAGCTTAGACTTCTTTTCCCATTTGAGATGCATCATCTTCAGCTTTCTGCTCTGCTGTACCAAGGGTCCTTCAGCCCTGCATGGTGGTCTTGAAGCTGTGGCACAGCAAACTTTTAATCCTGTAAGCTTATGTCCTCTCAGTTGCTGTAGGAGCCTGAGCTGCCATCAGCCCTCTGCATGCAATGCTTGCAGCATTTCTGCCACGCTGCTCCTTGGCACACACTGTGCCAGGGCCTCTTGGAAATCATTTGTTTACAGGCTTGGTTTTGTTTTCTTCAAGGGTAGAATTGTAATTCTGTGCAACGATTGTACTCATTATGGATTTTGTATTCTTAGCTTTTACAAAAGTCGAGCCGAGGGCATTTTGAGCTGGTTGTTCTTCATGCTGTGCTGCACCAGGAAGAAGTCCAAGGAACGTAAAACTTCTTCTATGGAATTTGATTATTTCTCAAAAATATTTGTCATGCTTCAGCTCAGAACTTTCAGTTAGCTGACCAAAAATTCTTCTGACATACCAGTTTTAAGGGAATAACTTTAGTATTCTGCTTATGATTGGTAAAGTCTTCTGGTGTTTTTTGGAAGTCAACTCCTGACAGCTCATTCGAAGAGACCCTTGCATTACACAGGTGGTACTTTGAAAGTGAGAGAAGGAAAACGTTCAGTTATGCTAGTTAGTGTGATCAGAATTCATTTCATTATGTCAGAAAAACAAAACTTTGAAAAGAATACATTACAAGAGGCATACTTGTGCATTCACAAATTGATGAATTATTGATTATGCCTATCAATGCAGAAAAAAAATAAAGATAAGGGGAAAGAATATTTGAAAAGCTCTGCTCATTCAAAATGCATTATAATCATGATACAAATACTTATGGAAAAGCTAAAATATTTTTAAAGGCAAGACAATCACATTGGTTCTGATTCATCTTTCTGGCAGTTGTTAAGACAGCTGCTATGCATGAAAATACATGTTTCTCTTGAAACGGTGCGTGGCTATTTGACAGGAGAAGGCGGCTTAATGTTTAAAACACAAAATACAAGAATATGAGAGTATAAAATTAATTAAAAGTGAGAAGAAGGTGGTTTTTCTAAATAGGCATGCATGAGAACAGAATATGTTTGAAGCATGCAGTCCCCAAAGAAATTGGCTATGGAAGAGGCGAGCTATAAGCATCTGAAAAGTGCACTCTCAAAGTGATTGAACTATTCAGCGCAGTGTGATGATGCCCACTTGGGAGTAAAATAATTGCAGGAGGGAAACTACACTTGTCCAAAGAAAAATAGTAACCTATTCTCACCTATTATTTGAAATAGTTCAGTCATCTTTTTGGGTTTTTTGTTTTTATGTTTTTTGTTTGGTTTTGTTGTTGTTCATTTGTTTTGTTGTGTGGGGGGTTTTTTAATAAAGAATTTTTAATGAACTATTTTGAGTGTATCTGACATATTTCAGTTCTAGATGTTAAGTAGAAATCTAATTTATAATTAATATATTTGGAGAAAATCCATCTTTTGAAAATCATGAAATGCTTTAAATACGTCCATTGCCTTCAATGGCTTTGTAAGCAGTCTCAGGCAAATTGATTTGAAAGCTTGTGAAAAAGGCTTTATTTATTTTATTCTCTACTTATTTAATTCTATTTAAGCAGAACATACTAGAGCATGTGACAGTTTTAAGGGTGTGAATATTATAACTCTGTACACATCTTTCTGGTATAGACACACATCAAGTTTTTATGCGTAAAATCCATCTCTTAACTAATTAGCAGTCTCAACATGTCTCTGAAATATACATGAATTATTAAATGTTGGTCCAGGATTGATGAGGAATTATTGAGGAGAAAGAATTACTTCTGTAGCCATTATAGATGAGGAACAGAAAAAAAAAAGAAAAGAAAAAAAGGAAAAGCATAAGTTGGTTTGATTTTTCTTGATTTCCATCTGAACTCTCCAAAAGAAGCATACTACATCTGTTCTTTTGACAGCTCTGTCAAAAGAAAGGTAGGGTTTCACACAGACATAAAGCTGCAGAATTCTCAGCTAATCCTGTAGCAATCAAACTCAATTTTTAAAAAAATATTTCCTCTTAATAAAATGAACTGGTCCTGTTTTCAGGTACACTAAGTCTTAATATGACCACTGTTTCTTTTCCTGGTCATTTCGGGGAGAAAAACCCAACAACACAGAAACAAGACTGTAGCTTTGGATTCTGTCTTTGTGTTTTTACTGTGCAAGTTTGTCCTCCATATTTTATGCTTATTTGATCATTGAAGCATATTTTTCTCAGTAAAATGCTGAACACCCTGATAGAAAATTACTATCAGCTTTTTATTAAATATATGAAATGAAGAGCCACACTATGCAATGAAACAATGTCAGAACAAATTGGGACTTTACACTTTAAGCCTGGTATCTCACCAGAGGTCAGTTAGGACCCAATTCATCTCCTAATATGTATCGTCTTTGAAGTAATACCACCCAACGCCTGTGCCTGTCTAGGAGCTCTGATCAAAAACTGTAAATCTTTTTGTCACCATATGTTTTGTGAAACAATCAATCTCAGTCCCTCGAGATGTGGTCTTTGTGAAGAAACTCTTGTTTTGCCAGCAGTAAAGGGAGTTGTATATCAGTTCCAAATGGATGTTTGTCTAGGACAAAGACACAAGTTCACTCTATAAAATGTATCCATGCTGAAAAATGCATTGCATGATACAAAGATGCGTTAAGAGGTGTAATTTCGGCATCCTTGCAATTTCAGGTAAAGACTCCGTATTTTAAGATACTGACTACTGGTGTTAAGTGGCACTGCGTGTTTGGTGCAGCACCCTTTTTCTTCCTCAACTTGCTTGATACTTCATATTGATTTACTCATTTGATTCTTTAGTCTACAACCTTGTCCTGTTTCTCAGCACTGCTTTTATGTATTGTTGGCTGGAAGAGGAAGCACTGCAAAAAGCACAGTTCCGCTAACAGTAATTATTAATTTGTTGTACATCTTAAGAAACTCAGACCAATATATTTTTTCAACTCTTTCCTGACATATATAGTTAATTTCTGAGAATAAGTCAGAATATTACAGATTTTTTGAGTTAAAATAATGTAGGAAAATGCAATTTTATTTTCATACTAAGCTGAAATCGGTAGTTGATTGAATTAATAGCTAAATCACAGAATGACAAAAGACCTTTAAGATCATCAAGTCCAACTGTTCCTGTCCTGTGCTAAACCATATCCCTAACTACCTCATCTACCCTTTTTTAAACACATCCAGGGATGGTGACTCAACCACCTCCCTGGACAGCCTGAATCCTATTTGAATAGACTGGTTTAAATAGCAATAGATTTTAGTATATTTTAATTTCTGATAAATGCCAACTTCTTTGGATGCTGCTTCCTCTGAACCTTGTAAGTCCTCTTGTTTTGACATCATCTGGCCTTTATGTTGGTCAAAAAAATATAATTCATTCAGATGCTTATTTCATTTGCTAATGCTAATATTGCCTTGTTTCCTCTCTTCAGAATGTTTGATGTCTCTTAATTTTGTGTCTCTGTACAAGCATGAGGTTTATGCGGTTTTTTTTCCTGCTATAGAGTTAGGATTCATCCTCACCATTTCATTATAGGGATAACATCCGTAGCCTTTAGAAAGCATTTATTATTAATACTGTATTTCCACATAGGGTACTTGGAATGGAATTATAGTAGTCCTTTGCCCTGAAAATCAATATGTACCCCGTTCCTCCTCTCTGTATTGTATGTCACTCTCTTTAAGAGGAGAAAAGAAAAAAAAAAAAATCAGAAAAAACCCGAAACACGCCAAAAAGCCAAAGGAAGCAAAAGCCCCCAAATTTTCCCATTTTTTAATGCAAAACTGAAATTGAAGTGAAGAAATTTATTCTGAAATTATTTTCCTCTCCCATGTTTTCTGAAGACAGTGCTCTCTTAATAAATCAAAATAGGCATATACTTATATATTTGGTGTTCCTATTTAAACTTTCATGCGAATGATAATGTGAACCATGTTGGTTTTGTTGCATTTAATGTGGATCAGCTGAGGATTGTAAAAAATCATCTTACTTGAATTGAGACTTGCAGAGAATTTTTTCTCTATTTAAACTGGATATATTAGAACTTTAGGGGGTTGTTTATATAAAACCTAAGCTCAAAAAAGTTTTGGTTAAATTTCATCTTAGAAAGAAAAATCCATTCTAAAATACATTTATCAACGCTTTAAAGGTACGTGAGACCTTTAAAGAATAAGGTAGTAAATGTAAGTCGCTTTTATTTCTGATCAGTTCTGTCATCACCTATGTGAATCAGTAATAGTCATCAAATACCACTTAACTAGCTGAACTGTTAAGAACATTTTCTTAAGTAGAAATGCAGTATACCTGTCAAAACAATCTTGCTACTGAAGTTAGCTTCGTAAAATAGAACTTTTTTGATTGGTTAATATATATTTTTAGTCCTTTTTCCCAATTTCCTTTCTAATGAATCTAGGAGGTAATTTAGTTTGATCTCTTCTATTAGTTACTTTAAAGACTTTCAAGGTCATACACTCTGGCGTAGGTTTACTTCTTTTATAATTGTGAATGATAGTTATTAAGTGTACTCTGACATTGTGATAGATATTTATTTTGAACATCAAACATTTATCTAAATTTCAGAGTTCTGCTTTTCTGTTTGTTTAGTTTTACAATTATATGTGGGGTTTTTTTTAAGTTTTTGCTTGCTTATCAATCAAGCTTGATTACCTGGATGCTATTATTTCCAGCTGGCAAAAGATTATAATTTTCTTTTAATTTGACAGAAAATAGTAAACATTGTCAGCTAGAAACCCCTAAGTATTTTCTGCAAGCAGCTTAAATGAAATGCTGTCATGAGATTTTTCTACCCATAAGTGAATAACTGAATACTCTGACATTCAGGAGCTTGAACTGCTATTGATAGCCCACCAGCCTGTTTTGTCATCCTCTGACCTAATATCTGGAAAGAAGATGCGGGAGTACAGCAGTGGAATATTTTCCCCATAGTTGCTTGTATAGTGGAGTAGAGTATTTTGTCAGTCTTGGGCAAATTTGTAGCTAGTTATTGAGTCCAATAAAACCATATTGAGATTGATACAATTCAGTGTATGGGGTTGTGTAGCCCACATTTTCACAAAATTGAATGGAGTATTTACTTTGGCCCATGGAAATCATAAATGTACAAGCTGTAAAAATTTGTATAAATGATGCTGCAGAAAAGGATTCTGTCTGTTATGTCACTCACATAAACAAGTTAGTAGAAGAAAGTAATCAAAACTGACAAGAAAAAAAAAAAAAAAGAAAAGGCATAGGTAGACCCAGAGCATCCCATTACAATAGGCAGGGCATGCTTTCACATTTTTCTTGAAAAGAATTGCATTGAATGTTTTATTTTAGTGAGCAGAGTTGTAGTGTTTGCGGGGGACTTGGGATGGTGACAGAATCACCTATTTTTCTAGCAGCAGAGAAGAAATTCATATAATTGTGGGGGTTTATTTATTTTTAAATATGGTCTACTCCAAAAGTAATTTGGTTTTGGACCTTTTCATTGTATGTGCTTTATTTTTAACCTCCAAAAATAAATTTACCCCCTTGAGGTTTTTGGTTTTGTTTTGGAGTTTTTTTCCCCCAATAAAAGCAGAACGTAAACTGGTGACAGGGATATTCTCCTATAGCAAGATATCCACAGTGATTTTTGGGACCTTCAGGACAAAATATAGTTTTCTTCTGAATTTTCAGTCTGAGTAATTTCTCTTTAGGCAGTATAAACACCAAAAGGCAGAAAACCTTAATTCTCTTAGTTTCTAATGACCTAGGGATTGTCGAATATAAATACACCCTCTATTTAAAGTATAGAGTTTATGGGTCAAGAACGATAATAATATATTAACAAGAGTAAATAATTCTGTTACAGTAAGGGGTTTTTGGTTGCTTGCTTTGGTTTTAGTTTGCATATTAGGAAGTGAAATTCTGTGTAGTCTATGGTAGAATCTTATTTGTTTGCACATTTTTATTCCTGAAACGTGAACACTTTCTATTTAGGAAAATGAATTATCTTATTTTCTAACTTATGCATGATTGGCAGTTGGTAACCGTATTCCGGTTCAGAGTCTGTTAATGGAAAGACAGCAGAAATGAGGAAGATAAAATCTTTATTTCAAAACTTAAACTCTATTTGCACATTTAATTAAAATTTGCACTATACTGGAAATTAGAGAAAACATAGTTTGTTGGTGAATTCAAAAATCCCCAAATAAAAATGTTAAAAACAAAGATATGATGCACATGTAACACCAAGGATACCAACCTAAGTAGATTTCAAGATCTCTGCTTGCATTTTTTGATGCTGCTTCTTCTTTCTTCATGCATTTTAGGTTTTTATATCATAATGATGTACATGAGTTTTGTTTGCACAGCCAAGACCTGTCATGGCTATGCAAACAATGGAGGACAAAGAAAGTAACCAGTAACCTAGGCTTTGAAAATTAGATTTTGGTTGACCCAGTCTTTAATCCAGATCTTCTTTCAGTTATAATTGTTTCTTGTTTAGCACTCTACTGCACACTTCAAAAGTTGATTCTAATATTTATAAACTTTTTCATGTGCTTATTTACATTCAAGAAAAGTTTTTTATCAGGCTCTTGATGTATTTAACAGAATTTAAAAACAGATGATTTAGAATTTTTTATAGTATTATAGTGAACTGTGCAACATCTATGTAGAAAGATATGTCAAGCTAAGAAATCAAACCTAAAATTTAAGACCGTGTTTAAAAAAAAAAAAAATATATGGGAAGAGAAGGAGATCATGATGGGACTCAGGAGTTTTGTTTATATTGAGTATTCTCAGATATCACAGAAATTTAGATTTTATACATCAAAGTGTTTCTAACTTCACTAGATAGCCTCACAAATTTCACAAATGCTCTTTCAGACTAAACTGCAGTATATAACAGTATCAGGAAATGATGCCTGATGAGACTTTTGGTTGAATTCTCTTAGAGGAGGAAAAATTATTTTATGGAATATGTAAGAGGCATCTATCTGTCCGAGTCTTATCTTACAGTTTCTGCATTTATGCAGTAGAGTACAGCCAGACTTAGGCATTACAAGGAAAAGTCACATGCCTCAAACTAGAAGATGTATACTGAGCTGGAAAAAAAACCCCACCTTTTTTCGAAAGGAAGGTTGAGACAGTACTGTCAGTTGGCAGTAGGGCCATGCTGAGATCCATGGCTAGCTGCTACCAAAAATGGTGATCTTGCAGAGATCAGCTTCACCCTGGTGTCAAACCACAGGATCCCCAAAGCAGCCAGAGGTGTGTGTTCTGCTGCTGCTTGCAGGTGTAATGCGGCAGAACGGGTGACTACTGCTAATACTTCTTCATGCTGGATTGTCCCTTACCCCTTCAATTTTAGGTAGCTTGTGTTGTTTCTCTATTTTATCCAGAAAGCTTTGAGCTCTTCATGAGAAGGTGGCATACATTCATTACAAACCTGATGTGTGAAGAAGTCGTGTTGTCTGGATGTCCGGTATATGCATTGGGAACCTACTGCTTAGGGTCTGGGGGTATCTTTAGTCAGGGCTCGAAGACCTTCTTCATGCATTTGAATTTCTTTGTGTTTTCTCCAATGATATCCTAACAGAGAAATCTGTCAGACAGCTGACATTTAAAATTGAGCCTCCTTCTGTAAGCCCCGCAATTAGAGTACCTTTATTTCTAGAGAGCTTAAATACTCACACAATTACTTATAAAATTTCTGTAAAGGCTTTTTATTCCATTTATTCTATTTACAACTCCCAGCCTCTCCACACAAACAAAATACAATCTTTCAACTTTAACTTTTGAAATTTAAACTTTTATTTGCCACTACTTGCTATTATATACTAGCTTCTTTGGTCTCAAAATATCAGTGCACATAAAGCATATCAGATTTTTAGGAGTTATTGTAATAAAGATAGATTAGTTTGAAAATGGAAGAGTTCAAACTTCTTTCAAAGGAAAGGAAAAAAAAATAAAACACCTACTAAACACAAAACCTTTTTAAGGGGAAAACAATAAATGATTAGGAGTAAAATTCCCTGATTTTTCTCTGCATTGTTCTTTTTTAGCCACAACAAAAATGATAAGTTTCAAATAAAATCTCTTGAGGACACAAAGGCTGCTTATTTTCCCCCTCCAGCCCATGTGACTGAAGTGCTTCTATGGACCAGCAGTCTGCTAACCTGGGTTTACTTTCAATGGCAAAATACACCACTTCACTTATTGATCTCTGTGTTTGGGTCAGGAGTAAAGTAGACCCTCAGCAACTCATGATCATGTGGGAATGGGGGAAAAAATAAATCTACTTCAGGAAACCCTTTTTGCTCTGCTTACATGTTCGTCTTTCTTTGGCTTTCTTCAGCAGACTCTGCTTCTGTATACAACCACCACTGAACTGGTGAGGCTGGTCTCAATTTAGACCATTCAGCTAAAAGTATGCTTCCCTGAGAATTTTTTAATTACATCAGGAAGCAGAAAGCTGCAGTAAAATAATCAAGAAAAAGAAAGATATCTGAAATTGTGAAAAAAACCCAAGTAAAACCAACAAAACTACTGTACATTTTTTCAGAAGATATTCTATAGTTTTATATAATTTTGGTCGACAGCAAGTTAAACATGAGCCAGCAGTTTACCCAGGCATCCAGGAGGGCCAACCATATCCTGGGGTGCATCAAGCATGGCATGGCCAGCCAGTCCTGCTCTACACTGTGCTGGTGCGGCCATACCTCGAGTAGTGGGTACAGTGTTGGGTGCCACAGTACAAGAGGGACAGAAAAAACATTGGAGAGTGTCCAGAGGAGGGTGACAAGGATGGTGAAGGGTCTGGAAGGGAAGTCTCATGAGGATCATGAGGCTGTAGTCCCTTTGTTTGTCTAGCCTGGAGAAGAGGAGACTGAGGGGAGACCTCATCACAGTCTATGTCAAGGGGTAGCAAAGGGGTAGACACCAATCTCTTCTTGCTGGTGACCACTGATAGAACCCAAGGGAATGGTGTGCAGCTACAACAGGGGAGGTTTAGGCTGGATATTAGGATATTAGACTGGATATTATCTCTTTACTGAGAGGGTGGGCGGGCACTGGAACCGGCTCCTCAAGGAAGTGGTCACAGCACCCAGCTTGGCTGAGTTCAAGAAGCGTCTGGACGATGCACACAGTCCCATGCTCTGATTTGGCTAATCCTGTGTGGAGCTAGGGGTTGGACTTGATGCTTATGCGTCCCTTCCAACTCAGGAGATTCTATAATAGCT
The DNA here is from genome assembly GCA_013400835.1 of Zapornia atra. Taxonomy (NCBI): domain Eukaryota; kingdom Metazoa; phylum Chordata; class Aves; order Gruiformes; family Rallidae; genus Zapornia; species Zapornia atra. The sequence goes on along the minus strand of VZTU01006454.1, from coordinate 20,616 downwards.
GCAGTAAAACTGGTTAGAGTAATTTTGATATTTCATATTGAAAATAATGTAGTTGATATGAATGTGTTCATGTGCCATAACAGGCCAACTTCTATCTTCAATGGGAATTTATGATTCAGCTGTTAAACTCCTTGCAAATTTCTCTGTTTAAAATGGATTATTTTATGTGGTGTGAGTGCATTATTTCATCCCAATACAAGCGATACTTTATTTAGTAATTTGGTCTGTGTAGCCCAGCACAAAAGATGAAAAACTGCAATGCAGTTTTATTGGAGAATTTGCAGGTCTTCTCAACCAGCTGTAAAGTTCCTGGAAGCAGAGTAATGACCAGAGAGGTATCACCCCCAAAGCAAAAGAAGTTTTGTGATTAATTACTTTGTCTCAGTGTACCATTTCAGTACTAAGGGACAAATCAGCCTGCTGCAAGAAAGAGGTTCTTCTGTCAAGCCAGTGCTTAATGTGATCCTACATTCAGACCATCTGTCTTATGAGTAGGAACCTTAGTACAGCAGATTTTAAACATAGTAAGTGATGTGTTTTGGTTTTGTTTTGTGGGTTTTTTTCCTGGATAGAAATCTGTTGATCTCTTAAGGGCTAATCCTCAGAAGCAGTGAAAACTGTTTATTCTTTTGACTTTGGTGGAGATATAAGGATGTACATCAGTTCAGGATCTTGTTCTATTCTGCATCTGTATTTTGATTAAGTCAAGTGAGAAATAAATCCTCACTGAAGTGGCAACCATTCTCTTTTACTCCTCTCTTGATTCGGATAAGATCTGGCACTTTGAAGAATTTATTAGATTTGCAATGTCTTTTGCTTCTCTTTTTATGTATGGCAAACAAGGCTTCATTTCACCTCTAATCCTTTGTTGTTGTTGTTCTTATAAAGAATCTGTGCACGTATTGCTAGATTAAATTTAACCTAAGATGAATATTTTCCAGCCAGTGTTGTCTCTATTGTTAGATAACTGTTTAAACTCTGAAAAATCCTCATCCAACCTTCCATTTATGAACTAGGAAATAATGCATAAAGAATTGGATCAGCAGGAAGCTGCCTTTGACAACAAATTCCTAATTGCAAGAGTTGTAGAAAAAGATTATCCACACTGCAAAATATATTGGCAATTAAAAATATTGTTATTGATCAAAAATCAAGCAGCAAATTAACCTTTATAGTTCAGGAGGTAAAACTATAGACAGTATGTTTAAATATAAAATATTCTACTTATTATGGGAGTCGAAGGTAAATGTTTATATAGTCCCCCAGAAAAGAAAGAAACAAAAAAAAATATAGATACATAACTTTTCTTTGGAGAATTTATTTAAACTTCTTTCAGTTGCTTAAAGTTGGTATCTAATAATATGTAAGGTGCCTTAACATAGCCAAGACATCTACCCAGGGTTGACAGATTAAGAGCTGGACAGCAGTCAAAATAATCCCAAGTCCCTCGTACAACACAGGACACCTGTGTTTGGGCACGGGACTCCTGTGCAACAGAACCACCCCCAGAATAACTCAAGAACTGTGTCCTGGATCCCTTTTTTCATTATTATTATAGTTAATTATTATTATTTTTATTATAATCCTTTTAAAGTTGTAAGTCATCAAATGAGGACCGATCCTTTACCGAATTATCTCAAATTTAATCCCCCAGAATATTAAATAATGGTTTGCATGGTTTTCGTGAATACTGCATTTAGCATGTTATTCTAACATTCACTTCTGTGTAATCTCAGAGTTAATTTTAAAAAGAGGTTGTGATGTTTTTGCATTTCTCAGAAAACAGGGCTATAAACTGAGCTCTTTTGATAAAGGAAAACACACAATAGAAAACAGTACTTTCAGGACAGAAAGGCATACAAAAAAGTATAACAAAATTGAGTGAGGAGATAATATTGTTCCTAGTGATGAGGAGGACTTATTCAAAAAACTGGAATCAGTCTTGAGATGTGCTCCTCTGCTATCAGACAGCAGTTCCAGAATATCTCCAGGAAGGCACAGCTTTTCAAACAGTAATACTCCACTAAAATTCTGAATTTCACATGCAATTTCCATGTTGTATAAGAGGTCTTGTTTGTTCATTAATTGACTGTGTGAGAACCAAACTATTGTTTTTGCAGGTGACAGGTAGGCTGAGTAACATTTTCATATTTTCTAATATTTTTTATGTCCTAGAGAGCATTATAAATGTACCTGGCAGTTAAGACATATGAAAAGTATACATTTGCATGAGAAGTGACACATCATCTGAATTACCTTTAGTGGAGGAAGAACAATGAATAAAAAAGTAGATAGCTGACTGTCAGAGCAGGTTTTCAGTACATGAAAATCAGGTATTGCAAAGGGAGGAACATGATCTTTTGTTGCTTGATAATGTGTAATTTGTTTTTTACAAATATTTTGAAGGCAGTCATCATTTGAATTTTGAACACTATGTGTGTCCTATAAGAAAGGTTCAACTATAATTCAGGTATTCTTTCCTCAAAGCTTTTTAACATGTTTGCCCCTTCTTTACAGATAATATATTACTTACTACTCAAAATCTGTTCTGTTCTCCAATTCACAAAGCATAATTCATATAAAAGTTTGAGTGCTTTTTTCCCTAAAACTTTTTTGTCTGAGGCACTGTTCTCCTTCTTACAACTGTCATTTGTTTCTCATGTAAAATTAAAATATTCTACTTTTCCCTTTATATTATATTAAAATATTGATGAAATAGCATTCTCTAGAAGGCTGATATTTCTTCTTGTAATAATTTTAAGTTTTCATAGAATCATAGAATGGTCTGGGTTGGAAGGGACCCCAAGGATCATAGAGCTCCAACCCCCCTGCCACAGGCAGGGCCACCAACCTCCAAGCCTGGATCTACACAAGGTTCCCCAGGGCCCTATCTAACCTGGCCTTGAACACTTCCAGGGACAGGGCATCCACTACTTCTCTGGGCAGCCTGTTCCAGCACCTCACCACTCTTTCTGTAAAAAACTTCCCCCTAATATCTAATCTAAACCTTCCTTCCTTTAGTTTTAATCCATTCCCCCTTGTCCTGCCATTATCTGCTCTTTTAAAAAGTTGAATCCCCTCCTGGTTATAAGCTCCCTTCAGGTACTGGAAGGCTGCAATGAGGTCCCCCCACAGCCTTCTCTTCTCCAGACTGAACAAGCCCAGCTCCCTCAGCCTCTCTTTGTAGGGCAGGTGCTCCAGCCCTCTAATCATCCTCGTGGCCCTCTGAACCCTCTCCAACTGTTCCACATCTTTCTTCTATTGGGGGCCCCAGATCTGGACACAGTATTCCAGATGGGGCCTCACAAGGGCAGAGTAGAGAGTGACAATCACCTCCCTGTCCCTGCTGGCCACCCCTCTTCTAATGGAGCCCAATGGAGTTCTTTTTCATGTTAAAAAAGAAATTACCGTGTCTTTCCCTAGTATTTCATTATTTTCAGAAAGGAGAAATAAGGCTTAAGTCTGGTTTAAGGGAAGACTACTTAATACATGCATTATGAATTCTCTAATATGTTTAAAAATAAGACAAGTAATACTAAATTATTCCTTCTGCTTCCTTGGGTATAAAGTAATGTATGTTTTTGTATCTAAGTACAAATGTATGTCTCCGTGTGAGAAACAGCCCTTATGTACATCATTTTGGGTACTATGTCGCTTCTGATACCCTCTGACAATTTTGTTGGTTCTTTATTCATCATATCCAGACAAATAACAGGGGAATTTAATTAACCAGTTTACTATAGAGAGTAATTAGAATGGTGAACAGGAAAAAGAAAATAATAGAAAGCTATGAGGTTTTTTCCTCTAATTACTGCTTTGCGCTATTTACCATTCATCTAGTTAGAGTTTTTTATTGTCTATTTTAACTTCAAATGTAATGTTTCTTTAGAAAGATTGTCTTACGTCCCCTGCATTTCTCTCCTTCCTGCCTGAACAGGGAGATTCCAGGAAGCTGTTTCACACTCTTAAGTTTTTCTTATGAAAGCCTTCACTCTCTTTGGTACCCAGGTGTGGGAGCTTCAACTGTCAAAACTCCCTTTCAAATATTTTATTCTTGGTTTGGTTTTGCTTTATTCTGTGTCATTTTGTATACTGGAACATTTTTCCAGATTACGTAAGAATGAATTCTCTGATAAATTATCAACTCTGCTTATCGAAACAGAAAACGTTTGAGTAGAAAACATAATAGATTTCTCATGCAGAATGGAAAAATGAGGAGAATAAGTTATTGTCTCTGACACCTTCAAAAATGCATTTAGAATGTTCACATGGAAGTCTGGAGAAGCATGAGTGGTAGATTGTCTGAGCACCAATCCCAGCAAGCCACTGAGATAGACAACCAACACCAATACAGACCCAAGGGGATGCTACAACCTATCCATCCCCCCAATGATTTATTTAAAAAGTTAATATTGTATCCTTGTTTGACATCTTTAGTCAGTGTGAATAGCCCATGAGCAAGAATATGCTAGATTTAATATGTATTGAATGGCTTAGGAAAATTTGCCCCCTCTTTTAAAAACAAAACAAAACCCCCAAAACCTCTATGAATTATGCATTCCGCAGAGTAGAGAAAAATCTTACTTCTTTAAAATTCCTTCCATTTTATGGTTGTACCACTAACAAAAACTTGTTGTGCTTCTTTCTAGAGAAACAATAGTGCAATTTATGTAAACCTTTCTGTGCGATGGCTCTCTTCTGTTCTTACTGGGTTTTGAGTTGATGACGAGAGCCACTTCTTAGCCTTGTATCTTATTTTAATAAAGTTTTCCTTTACTTTCCTTACATTATTTTAAAAGAATATGTCTTTACCATCAGCAGCATACATATTGAGTTTAGTTTTGTCACTTTGGCCTTAGAAGCATCAGTGCCAAGCATGCATAGTCCCAAACTGAATAAATTTCTTCTGGCATCAGTTTGCATCAGCATCCCCAAAGTGTGGAGTTACAACTGTCATCTGAAAAATTATTTGGAGAACCCCATAGAGATTATTTCATAGGGTTTATGTTCATGGTAGGTCTTCCTGAGCATTACTGTTGCTTTTGAAGTAGATGGTATTTATAGCTGAGGGAATTGTCACAAGCAGAAATGTTATATGGGCATGAAGGGCAGAGGCTTCTCTCTCATCTGTTCCTCCAGGCTGGCAAAGGGTGGCGAGATCTATCTTGTAAAGCCCCTGTTGATTATGTTTGTTTATTTTTCCTCTAGACCAGGGTGTTTGTTAGCCTGATAATAGTTCTGTGATTTGATTTTTAGAGTTGAAGTCTTCCCTTCATACCACCAACCTTTCCATCTTTACCTTCCCACATGTGCACACCCTCAGCCCCTGGCCTGGCACAAGAATATCCTCTTGTTACTAAAGGAATTCAGTTTTCAAGAAAATGTCTCAGGCTGTAAGGCCAGTAAAGCCCCTCTGCTGCTTCAGTCTGCAGTCTGTGGTAATGATAGGAAGGAAACCTTGTTCCATGGCTCTGTCAGCTATGAAAAGGGAGTGCTTGCTGAGGGTTTGACGGGTCTTGGAGTAGCTGATGCATTTGACACAGGTCAGTTCCCAGCTCAGGCTTTGGAGTTCTGCAGAAACAGGCACCACATGATGGAGGAGCCTGAAAGAATTCAGCTCAAGAAGATATCAACCAGAATGACTTTTCAACCCAGGGGGTAAATAAATAAATAAATTGGATTCCAAGCATTCCCAGGACTGGTCTCGATTATTTTAGAGTTATCAAAGAGTGGTAGCACTAAGTGTGCTTCCACTTTTTGAAGGCAATTCATAATTATTCTGCTACTTAATGAATGTGGAGAATGGATTTATAAGGTAAATTGAAAAGTAAACATAATGCTATGTGCTAAACAGGGGAAAAGATTTATTAGCTCCTTCAAGATTGAGGCAATAGTAAGTTTTACCTGGGTAATTAATACACATCTTTTTTAACCATTATGGAAAAGTGAATTTAAGTGAGGGAATAAAGTGACTTTGAAAGCGTGTCTCCAACAAAGCAAATGAATCAGTCTTTGTAGCCTAACCCTAGGCTTCAGATTGTTTCAGTGCTGCACAGAGATTCCCACTGTGGGAAGCTTTCAGTGAATCCATTTTATTTAAATCGTGATCCTATATGAGCTGCCAGTAAACTGTAATGAGAGTAGATTCAATTATCAATTATTTGGACAAAATTATTACCTTTAGCCGTTGTCTGTATGGCATTTTTTTGTTAAAGTGAGGAGACCTGAAGGAAACAGGGCAATTTTGATGCCAGCATTCCAGTAGTGCCGCAGTCTGTCTTGCTGTGCCTAGGAGTGAGCTGAAGAGGTTAACGTGAAAAACAAATTAGTGTTCTTTTTTGTAGTCTTCATTAATGATGTACTTCACCAGAAAAGGACAACAAATGGGAATGGACCCAGCTTTGCAGGCTGAATTGGTATTCTGCTGTGCACAGTGTGTTTTACTCACTGGCAGCAAGATGACTTGTTTTTTCCAATTTTTGATGGTAAAGGGTCAGGAAACAGTATTAACTAAGGCAAGCGATTAGAAGGAATTAAATTGAAAACTTTTCTCTGCCCAGCAGAAGTCAGCTTTGAAACCAACTTTTATTGCTTAAGAATGATTTATCATTTCACTCTTAAGTGATTGTCTCCTCTCCTCCACCCCTGATGATAAACCCCAAGTGCCAAACACAGTAAAAGTTATTAATTGATCCTGAAAGTTCTTGCTTTTCATTACTGTAGGAAGATATTTCTTAAAGCATCTTTGGGGCTATTTCAGGTGTTCATTTCATCTGTGCAATAAGACTTGCAGTTTTTAAGAAATGGATTTAGACATGCGAAGAATGATGAAATGCTGTGAGGTTTTTTGTTTGTTGTTTTTTTTTCTTCTGAGCTTTACGTTATCCAACAACTTGCTACTCTCAAGAGGACTTTGGGAAGGCAAAATGCTCTTGGCAGTGGATACAGCAAAACAGAAACTTTGGCATTCTCATAAATATATTGCTGCTTTTCTGTCCTCAGAAAATATACCTGGCAGTACTTGATACCAGAGATTTCTAAGTATCCAGTGCCCCAGATCCTCCTTAATGGTGACCTTTTTGAAAATCATTAGGATATGCCATAATATAATTTTTCAGTAAACACCACTTGTTAGTCTGGTTTCGGTTTCAAATCTAGTTATTTATATTACCTTTTCCAAACTTTTTCATTCTTGCATAGTGAATGGCAAGATTATTAAAAAAAATACAGAATTAATTTCAGTGGGACCTTTTGAATTCTTTATATTAATGACTGTATTTGTGTGGAAATTTCACCTTTGCAAAGGACAATATTCTCTATTTTCTTGGAAGATACTATTATAGAAATGACTTTTTTAATATATTTGCCATGTTTACATTCTTTGGGTCATGGAGGCAGAAAGAATATTTCTTACCTCTTTTGTGTGATTTAATTTTTCTATTTACACAAGTGGGCAAATAATTTCCATATCAACTCTTCTAAGTTTCAGTACTGATACACTTTTTTTTTTTTTAATGCGTACTCTCTGTACCTGTGTTTCTGACTTCATTTGCACTCAACACCTCTGCCTGGAATACATATTTTGCAACAATAAAGCATAGAAGTAAGGCAAAAGGCAGAAAAAGTACATGTAAAAGTAACTTCTGTTATGACTTTCATATTTTCAAGAACTGAAAACTATAAAGAACCACTTGTGCTATCAATATAATTTTTCTGTAACCATGAGGACTAGAAAAGTATAGTATTCCCCTTCAGGTATTTGAAGGCGAGGGGAGAGGTGGGGAAAAAATGCCATTGTGGGCAGTGAGTAGACAATTAATAATGAGCATTTGTTATTATTTTAGACTAAAACATATTGTTAATGTCTTGTTCAGAACAGTCCTCAAAACATCTGCTTCCCTAGTGACTTTATTAATCAAAATTTCTATTTGAGGCCTAAAACCAAATTTTTTAAACAGGGTTTAAGGGAGATGTTTTCTTACCATGATTTAAAAAACAAAATCAAGCTATTTATTCATAATTGTATACTTGTTTTATAAAAATAGCCTGTCTGCTTACTGTGGATTATAGGGATACTTTCTCTTTAGCAAGAAAATGACTGTAACAATGTGCTTTGAAAACATATCTCTTAATGACTGAAGATATATTTTCCTCATTAGTTTTCCTGTATAATTCACCAGAACTTGAATTAAGTAGATTATTTTATCCAAAGTTTGATAAAGATGCATTTTTACAGTCAGTGTGCTGTATATTACACTGTGTAAAATGATTTATGCATTCCCTAGAATATAAGATATTAATTTTCCAGCTTCTCTGTTAGGGCTTTTTGGCATTTTTTTCTAAAAAAAATGAGAAATCATGAACTCTTTTATTAGCTCATCTATTTCTCAATATTTTGCTATTAATAAAATCAAACCAACTTGCAGTATGCAGCAAAATTCTGGTATTGAAGTTAGAGCATGTAGAAAAATTACTACGAATTTTGTCATGTACTAATGGTTAATTCCCCCTTTCCTCCAGATTTCTTTGGCTTTTCTTTCTGGACAACTAATGTATACCACTCTACATCTATTTCACCAAAATACATAATGATAGTCATATAACTTTTGACTTCTTAAAGGCATTTATTTTGTACTTCCTTTTTTGATTATATTTTAATACTTTGATGTAATTGCAAATATATAAATATACTCTTATTTTTTAATCTAATGTTTTAAAGTTAGAAACAGTTTTGAATTCAGAAAAATATAAAGTATTCCTCTCAAGTAGGAGCCGTTAAATTGCCTTTAATTTGCTACAAACGTGTGTGATTGTAGAAACAAAGCCGAGTTTTCTTCATAGATATCTTCTACGGTACATGTATACATGCATGAATATGTATGTCAGATTTAACATATAATAAATATTATTTTTCTCTTCAATTTTTGTTTTCTGTTCTTTTGTCACATAAAACCAACTTTGGTTCACTGTCTGCTTTCTCTACCTACTATTCTCCCTTCCTCAGTGAGGTCATTTTATACTCCAAGAATATCGATGAGGGTCTAGTCGCTAAGCTCTAAATTAGAGTAGAAGTACTTGTTTGTGTAAGTCATTGCACAGAATTAGCTTACAGACTGATTTTAGAGGTAATTAATTATTATTCATTAAATATTTTGATACGCTTAGATAAGAGGACTTGCAAACTACACCAGTGACTTAAGGTATTTATTAATAGTTTCTTATTTTGCAATTTCTTTGTTCCTTTTTCTAAAGATAACATCTCTTTGACTACTCACTAAATTCTTATATGGTTATTGTGATTGGAGAAAAAATCAGGATCTTTATCAAGCTTTGTGTCTCTTTTATATTTTCTTTAAGAGATATGGGGGTTTTTATAGGACTATTTTTATATATTAGGATTATATAATGAATTAATTAAAAAAATCTTGGAAGAGTGAATGAAAGGACATTGAAGTGAAAATGAGTCATTTTTTCTAGTAGATAAGAGGAAATAGATTTTTTTTTTAAATACTAGAAATTTAAATTTTTTTTTTAAAGAAGCCATCAGCATCTGCTTTAGGTCTGTAAATTTTGTTTTTGCTTATGTATTCTTCCTAAAATGGTGTTAAGGCAGAATTTTTTGGCTTTTGGGGCTTTTCTTCTGTCACTTAGGTTTTTTAGACTGTAGTAAAAAAAAAAGTGTTTGAGTATCTTAGATCAGTAGAGATGTTTCTATGTAGAAAAACTAATTCCTTTCCCAACTGTCCCCTGACTCAAACACAGCTCAGAAACAAATAAGGAATTTAATTTTCTAACTTTTCTTTTATCACAAAATACAGCCTGTAATTGATTCTGTATAAATACAGCTCTGCACGTAGCCCTTCATAGCACTTCATAGCAGACCTTACTGCTACCAACGGAAGCACAACTTGCTTTACTTTACATGTTATTTACTAAAGAGTTCCCAAGCACCTTACAGACACAAATATATAAAGATAAATAGATAGAGGAATTATAATTAGTTAATACTAAATTCCATTCAAATGGTTTCCACCTGTTAAAATTAGAACCAAATGGTAAAATAAATTCAGCAGGGTCCTCCTAGAGTATTACATCTTGCAATTAAACTGTGAGATTTGTTATGACTTGCAAATGTAATTGATTTTATTTTAGTATCACATATTAAGGAGTTTCCTATTATATTACATTTATTAATAAGCCATTTGACACATTCATAAGGAGAAGATGCATCCTTTAGCCAGATGTTACCCTCACTGTGCATGTTTAAACAAATTACCTCTAAATAGGAAAAGCAATATAAGGTTCAAAAGAGATTGTTGGACTCAAATTTGCTAGATTTCCCTCTGTCTCTTGAGACCCTTAATGACTGTTCTCAGATGCTTAAGCCATTTTCTTTTTCTGTGTTGCCCTATTAAAAAACAAAACAATACCAAAAAAACCCCACTTGCACAGTCTATACAGACATGCAATTTAAACTTGTGATTATATTTTTCTTATCCAACATTTTAGAATTTAATAGAATTATCTGCTGAGTGTTTTCCTGAGAAAATTAAGTTCTGGGAAGGCTTCCAGTTCTCTCACCTTTTACTTGTGGTGGCTACCACTATTAGAATGCAGATAACATTACTAATTTTGTCTTGGCAAGCTTCCATTAGTTCTAATGTAGTCATGAGATTCTTGTGAGTACACAAGGTATTATCCACTTCTCTCTGTAGGCTTTTTTTTTTTTTTCCTCTT
>VZTU01006452.1:0-10524 GCA_013400835.1 Zapornia atra | reverse complement strand
TTTGTAGGGCAGCTGCTCCAGCGTGCTGCATGTGAAGGATTTTTTTGTGTCTTTGAGCAGATCTCAGTAAAGATAATTTCCTGTACTTAATGCTATTTAAAAGAAAAACCCACAGTATTCTTTCACTCCCAAGACTTTTCAGGCAGGGGGTAGGTGAGGCAGCTTCAGTTTTGCAGTAATTCTTTGTTTTGATGGGGGCCTCACATTTCTGAAGCCATGTGTTCTGAGAGGGCAGGGGTCTAGAAGAAGGTCTGTCTTTTGGAAGATGGAGGCTGCCAAGATTAGAGGCAGCTCTTGGTGCTTTTAGTAGTTCATTCCTTAGCCTCAGGCTGGGTCAAAGCAAGATGTGCACAGGTAGGCTTTTTTCCTCCAGTCAGGATGTGCCACTGTGCTTCAGGAAAGGAGCTGCCAGCCACAGTCCTTATGGCAAACATGTCCAAAAATACCTTCTACCTGCCCACTTCTTTCCAAGGAAGGGGAAAAAACTCAGTGGTAAGAAATCCAGACCCTTGAAACCCATCATCAACTGGGATGCTGCCAAGGGTCAAAAAGTTCTTGAGATGCCCAGCTAGTTCCCACTGCCAGCCTGCCTTTGGACTTCAGCATGGGTGGAATGGGTTCCTTCCCAAATAAAGCAGCTCTGCAGCTGAAGGGCAAGCTCTATGGCAAGCAGAAAAGATTGCTGTAATATTTTAAAAGGAGTGCTTTCTATCTGCCCTCATGAGTTGTAATTAACCTGTGTGAGGCCAGAGCTGTGCATTATGAGGGAGAGAAAAGCATCAGTGGTGTTTGGAGAAGAGGCACCTCGTGTATTTTAGAGCAGAGACTCTTAAAGCTTTCCTGTTCAGTGACAGCAGCGTGATCTGTAACTGCAATCTACTGCTGTAAGCCATCTGTGCCCTGCTCTGTATTACCTCTGGGGCTGCTCCTTCCTCAGTGGGATCTGAAAGAATAATTCAGAGAAATTCCATTTCTTGCAGCTCCCCAGCCCTTCCCCACAGTCCCATGCTTGGCTAACAGGGTAACGAGCACGCCCCGCTCGCTTGCCTTTTATATCAAAGGCTTTAACAAGTCCTAGGAAGGGCTTTCCAAAGCTTACAGCACTCTGCAGATCTTGCCATAATAATAATAACAATAATATTCCCTTTTCAGTCATTCTTCTCTATTGCTTTCCTACTTTCTGGTCACACTCAGCCTTTTCTGTAACTCCTGACAGGATGCTGCCTTCACTCCACTCCCTCCAGCAATCATATCAGCTGGGTTTGAGTTTGTGTTAATACATTAAAGAAGGATCTTAGCAGGAATAAATGGTTCTAACATCCCTGGTGCTGAAGATTCTGTGTGTAAAAGTTGAAATTACTTCCCACTGTCTGCAGATGGAACAGTGGAGATCAGAGTGCTCTTAGTTTATCATAGAATGAATCGTAGACTGGGCTGGGTTGGAAGGGACCCCAAGGATCACAGAGCTCCAACCCCCCTGCCACAGGCAGGGCCACCAACCTCCAGGCCTGGAGCTACACAAGGCTGCCCAGGGCCCCAGCCAACCTGGCCTTGAACACCCCCAGGGATGGGGCACCCACCCCCTCTTTGGGCAGCCTGTGCCAGCCCCTCACCACTCTCTCTGGAAAGAACTTCCCCCTAATATCTAATCTAACCCTTCCTTCCTTCAGCTTCACTCCATCCCCCTTGTCCTGCCAGTCTCTGCCCTTTGAACAAGCTGATTCCCCTCCTGTTCCTCTGCTCCCTTCAAGGACTGGCAGGCTGCAATGAGGTCCCCCCACAGCCTTCTCTTCTCCAGGCTGACCCAGCCCAGCTCCCTCAGCCTCTCTTTGTAGGGCAGCTGCTCCAGCCCTCTGAGCATCCTCATGGCTCCTCTGACCCCTCTCCAACAGCCCCACATCTCTCTTGTGTTGGGCCCCAGCTCTGGACACAGGACTCCAGCTGGGGCCTCCCCAGGGCAGAGCAGAGAGGGACAATCCCCTCCCTGTCCCTCTCCCTGTTTATATGGGACCTAAAGAAGATCTAAAGGGAAGGTGGGTGTAACAGGAATGCAGAAGCCTCAATAGGTTTTCCCCTTTGCTTTTATTAAATATATTATTCTGAAAATACATTCCAGAGTCTATTTTAAATGTGTGGTAGTTGGAAGGTGTCACCCTTACTTCTGTAAACCTCTGGAGAATAATGAAATGCCTGAGGTCTTGCTGGTGGGGTTAAACTCACTTGGTGATTAGATACTGAGTCTTAATAAAAATCAAGACACAGTCTGATGCGTGAGAAACATGGGCTGGACTTTCTAATCTGATTATCTTTCTGCTTTTGAAATTGCCTCTCTAAAATGCCAAACTGTATCCATAAATACTGCATAAATATAATGCCAAAATGTATATTCCTTCATCTCTCTGTGTCCCAGAAGTGTGAGGGTGCTACTGGAGCTACACAGGTATCTCTTTAAATGACATAGCATTTTTATTATTAGCTTTTTTAAACTAATAAACATTCCAGAGAAGAGCTTTCTCTGGGTTCTACTTATTCATGTTAATGCAGTTGAGAGATGTTTTGTCACTGCACCACAGCAATAGCAACAAATCCAAGAACAATCCAAATATTTGTGACCTTTTGATTTGTTTTTAAAAAACATTGCAGCCTGCCAGTCCCTGAAGGGAGCAGAGGAACAGGAGGGGAATCAGCTTGTTCAAAGGGCAGAGACTGGCAGGACAAGGGGGATGGAGTGAAGCTGAAGGAAGGAAGGGATAGATTAGATCTTAGGGGGAAGTTCTTTGCAGAGAGAGTGGTGAGGGGCTGGAACAGGCTGCCCAGAGAGGGGGTGGGTGCCCCGTCCCTGGGGGTGTTCAAGGCCAGGTTGGATGGGGCCCTGGGCAACCTTGTGTAGCTCCAGGCCTGGAGGTTGGTGGCCCTGCCTGTGGCAGGGGGGTTGGAGCTCTGTGATCCTTGGGGTCCCTTCCAAACCATGCCATTTTAGGATTCTATGATGATTCTATGATTCTGTTTTGTTTAAATCTTAGAAGATTCTAATACCAAATTTCAGTCATCCCAATCAGGTGTGAACACCACCCTGGTTAAAAGGGCTGCTTGCACACTGAAACCACAAGCACTGACTATGAGAATGAACAGGAAACACAGAGCAAAGAACTAACTCCTGGAGTAAACTAGGCAGTGGATATTTGCATATAATGAATGCAATCAGAGTTGCCATCAACATCAAAGAAAAAATGGGCTCTGTATTTCTTTGTACACATCATTCCCACAGTCTCAGTGATTCCTTTGACCACCACCTCAAATTCCTCACTCACTGGAAACAAAGCTGAAATGACAGGCTTGCCCTTGGAATTCCCCACCTATGCCAAATGCTTTAAAGTGGATTTTGGTTACTGCAGTGCAGCAACAGCTTTGACCCTGGTCATTAATTTTCTAGACTTGGTATTTCTCTATCTAATTGTAACTGATGTGTCATAGGCCACATAACCCTAACTCCAAGGACCAAGGGTCTAGCTTTAGATTCTGGTGCCAGAGAATCCTCAAATGGTTCTACTTTACCAAGCATCCATGCCAGGAGTTGCTTCCTTTCCATGTACATAGGACTCATGATGTGAAAAAAAGAGTGGGAGGTTGTGTGGTGATGGTTGAGGAGGTGGGAGGTCATGGAGTCATGGAATGGTTAGGGTTGGAAGGGACCTTAAACACCATCAAGTCCCAGTCCCCAGAGATGCACAGATGGTTTCCACTCGTGGAGTCAGATAAGTGGAAAGTTCACTGTCAACCCCAAAATTATATCTCAGCATATCAGGTGTAACTGCCCTGTTTGGACAGCTCTTGTGCCTGTCTGTGCTACACCCCAGGGGCTATTGCCTCTCTTACTTAAGCCTGTTACCCTCCCAAAGGAAGAAACTCCTGCAGGTAGTTTATTTTTATTGTACTGAATACAAAGCTCAGATCTCATGCATGACCTTAAATTGACCTAAAGATTAGAAAATTCAGTGTCCTGTACCTTATCCTGAGTACTTCTTTAATTATTAAACAGGTAGGGGGATTAATTAGTTTTAAATAGAAAAGAGAAGGATTTATTTCAAGGTAGGACATTGATTTGTTGGGGGGTTTTTTGGTGTGTTTTGGGGGGTTTTCTCCTTCACAAAATGAAGATTTTGTTAGGAACTGGTACTGGTGGATTCATAGTTAAAAATAGATGTGTGACTTCAAAAATGTATTTAGTTGTCATGCCAGTGGCTGGTGTCAAAGTCACACACAATGGAAAGGCTGATGACACCTTAGACATTGGGCATGATCAGCTGAAAAAAGTGACTGATGCCATCTCAGAGCTGTCAGCTCTGTTATCTTTGAGGATTTTTATCTTCTGAAATAAAGTGGAAAATCCTGGATAAGGTGAGGAGGGAAATAGAGGAGTGGAAGGGAGAGCCAAGGTGGAAAAAAAATGAGATCAAACCCCTCGACTTCAATCTTTAAAAATAATCCAGACTATTTACAAGCACCTGGAGGCTTGCAAAGCAATCACTACCAGGCAACATGGATTTGCCAAAACCCAGCTAATTTCCTTTTGACAGATGAACAGGCCTTGGTGTGAGTTACAAACCCACAGAGATCATTCATCTTGAATGTAGCAAGAGATACCTGTCTCCTTTGACATCGTAGTAAATAAGCCAGGGATCCATAGGCTAGATGGAACTATTAGAAGGTAAATGTAAAATTCATTGATTAACTGTGCTCAGAGGGATCTTATTGGTGATTTACTATCCAAAAGTCATCTAAGAGGGTCATTTTTAGGACTATAAGAAAGACATAAGTAATGGAATAAAGAGTGTGCTGGTTAAGGGTATAAGCACATTAGAGGACAGGGTGTGGAGCTGGAATATTCTTGGAAAATTAGAAGAAAAACATTGATAAACTGCACTAATGCAACAGGGTTTCAGCAGTGGCAGTCAGCTGTGCAAAGTTCTTTTTGGAGACAAGTTTTGTGGGAAAGGATGTGGAGTTTCTAGCTAGGCTTGACTGTGAGTCGTTGGAGCAAGCAACAGGCACCACCAAAGTGATCCCTGTGACACAACGTTGTTTTCTCCTCTACCTGCTGTGGTGAGGTGTCAGGAGAAGCAGAGCATTCAGCTGGAGGCAACACACCACACAGCACGTGTGGGAGAGCAGAGAGAATAAGCAGTGGGCAGACTGTGTGCAAAGAGGGAAAGAACTGGAGTAGTTTAACCAGGGGAAGCAAAAACCTACAAAGGAGAGAATGAGGAAACCCAAAGGGGGACTTTTGACCCTGCAAAAGACAGTTGCATAACACAAGGAGCAACAGAAGGAAGTAGGAGGCCTCTTGAGGGGGCCCCTAGTTGTTTGCTGTGCTTCTGGAAAAGCATCTCTGCAGGAGACCTTTGCTCTTTGCTGTTTCTTTTGGGTGAATGTAGAATTGCATGGGGTTGGTTTTAACAGCATGTGCCTGTGCTTGGACATTGGCTTTCTGGCATGCTATTTGAACAGTCCTGGAAGCTGAATTCTTAGGTTAAGGACCAGTTTGCAATAGGCTGCTGTCTTCATCAAAGAGGGAAAGAACTGGAGTAGTTTAACCAGGGGAAGCAAAAACCTACAAAGGAGAGAATGAGGAAACCCAAAGGGGGACTTTTGACCCTGCAAAAGACAGTTGCATAACACAAGGAGCAACAGAAGGAAGTAGGAGGCCTTTCCAAACCATCCAAAGGGATCTTTCCAAAGGGAAAGATTTCCAAAGGGAAAGATTTCCAAAGGGATCTTTCCAAACCATCTCCCATTCACCTGGCAGGGTGGGACAGCTTCATTTTAAAGTGCTTGAAGAAGAGTGAAATCCATCATAATGTGGTTCTCTGTTCTCAATGGGATCAGTTGCCAACCCAGTGAATCCCCATTGAATCACACTCAGTTACAAAAAATGCATTGTTTTACACATGAATGTTATTTGCACATGATAGTGCTTCTGTTTTACAGAGCAGCTGGCCTAAAAGGATGCTTCATTTTCCTAACATGAAAGCTTTTGGGCTGGGTTTTTTTTTTTCCCTTCAGTGTTGATGTGGTGGGTGAAGCAGTGACAGGGTAGCTGGCAGGTTGCTGATGATATGTAGCATGGGAAACATCTCCAGAAATCTGTAATTGCAATAAAGAAATGTTCCTCCTTGTGCTACATCAGCTGAATTTCTTTTTCTTTTTGGCCTGAGAATAATATGTTTCTGGAGACTTGCCCAACCTTTCAGCCAGAAACTGAGGATCTATGTTAGTGACTTAATTGATATTTGTTATCAAGTAATTAAATAAAATCTATGTCTGATTAAAGCCAAACATTTATAGATACTCTTATGAGCAATAACAAGCTCAGTGTCAGCTCTCCTACCAGTGTGGCTGCTCCAGTTACTTGACAATTCCATTACTAGAGGAAAACTAATCAATTTATATCTACTTTCTAATATAATGTTACTGCAACCCCATCTTTTACAGAGATTTGGAAAGACATTATGTCAAGTCTCTGATAAAGACTGGGAGCAGGTGGTGAAAACACACTTTAAATGTTCTAAGAGGATCTTGTAACGTAAAGAATTGTCTAACTGGGCTTTTCAGTCATTGACAGTGTTTCTTCCATCCCACACAGTGTTCACAGGGCTATAGCAAGGGCTGTGCCCAAGGACTTCTAGTTTGGGTGGTTGTCTGAGGAAGGAGACTCATGGCCATGCCTTACCCTGTGTCACTGCTGCTGCTGCCACCATCACTGATGTTGTGGAGGGTCTGAGTACTAGGAGCAGTAGGATGGGGTCAGGGAAGGTGCTGGGTGAGAGCTGAAAAGGGCATGAAAATGTGGTACAAAGAGTTTTAAGAAGAAGTTTTAAGTATCTGATTATGTTTTGGTAGTTATCTAAACCCTATTTTTCTTTGCTCAGATTTTAATCTCAAAGTATGATATACATGTGTATATATATATAGGTGTATCTTCCAACAACTATGATTTTCCTACTGATGTCAGTTCTAGCATGTGTTAAAGCAGCCTGTTTGCATACATCCCTGTTGTTAGAGGTTGTCCTAGCTTAAGGGTGTTAGGATCTGGAAAGTTGTCCCAGGTTTCATGAGGGGTAAGAAAGAAGAACCAGGTCAAAGGAGGTGATCCTCCCCCTCTACTCTGCCCTGGTCAGGCCCCACCTGGAGTGTTGTGTCCAGTTCTGGGCTCCTTGGTTTAAAAAGGACAGGGATCTCCTGGAGAGAGTCCAAAGAAGGGCTACAAAGATGATTAGGGGCCTGGAGCATCTCCCCTGTGAGGACAGGCTGAGTGAGCTGGGGCTGTTCAGCCTGGAGAGAAGAAGACTCAGGGGGGACCTAATTAGTGTTTATCAATATCTTAGGCAGGGGATGCAGGGGGAATTGGCCAGCCCCTTCTCAGTGTCTGTGGGGACAGGACAAGGGGCAATGGCTGCAAGTTGGAGCATAGGAAGTTCCACACCAACCTGGGGAAGAACTTTCTTCTCCCAGGCTGGATCTGTGGCTGGGATTCTTCCAGCCCAAGTGCAGCCCCTGACACTTGGCAGTGTTGAACCTCACTAGGTTCCCCTGGGCCCATCTCTCCAGCCTGTCCAGACCCCACTGGATGGCTTCCTTATCCAACAGGTGAATCATCAGAAGGGGGCCAGGCTGAACTTTCTGCACTCTTTATAACAAGGACTGTGGGCACTAGAGGAAGGAAGGGAATGATCTACTGGTCATTAACTCAATTTCTCTGATTCTGGCACTCAAATATTTTGATGTATTAAAACTGTGGTGTTTTAGTTGGTAGACATTCATGGATTTGCATTTTGAAATGTCCAACTGAAGCTGGTAACAGGACAAATTGTTCTCAACTCTCCATTTCAGCCAGAATCAGGGAAACACAGCCTGAGACCCAGAGCAGCTCTAAGCACCTGCTGTGTAATAAGCACTTAGGGCAGGTTGTGCTGCTGAAGGAGGTGCTGAGCAGCTGAGACCACGCTGTGTTTCAGCTCTCCTCAGTCCCTCTCCAGTCCCAGCTCTGCCTTTCCTGTGCTTCACTAACACACAGCTTCCCTACAAAGCCTCCTTGCAGCAGGTGAGCACGAGCCAGGAGCCAGGCAGTGCCAGGCAGTGCCACAGAGGAGCAAAACCAGCCCTGCTCTGGTGTCAGCCCTGGCCCATGTATCTCCACTGTGACATGATGCTCTGCTGACTGACTTGGCACCATTGAATTAAGTGCTGGGGTCTGTCATTTAAATACAGGACCAACCCAGTGAGTCTGAGCCACTGTGCAAGCAGAATTAAGGGTTTTTTTCTCCCAAGGTGCTACACTTGACAGCTTAAAAACCAACTCCAGTCAAGCCAGACAGAAAATGATGCACTATAAAGCATTTCATAGAATCATAGAATGGTCTGGGTTGGAAGGGACCCCAAGGATCACAGAGGGCTGGAGCAGCTGCCCTACAAAGAGAGGCTGAGGGAGCTGGGCTGGGTCAGCCTGGAGAAGAGAAGGCTGTGGGGGGACCTCATTGCAGCCTGCCAGTCCCTGAAGGGAGCAGAGGAACAGGAGGGGAATCAGCTTGTTCAAAGGGCAGAGACTGGCAGGACAAGGGGGATGGATTAAAGCTGAAGGAAGGAAGGGTTAGATTGGATATTAGGGGGAAGTGTTTTCCAGAGAGAGTGGTGAGGGGCTGGAACAGGCTGCCCAGAGAGGGGGTGGGTGCCCCATCCCTGGGGGTGTTCAAGGCCAGGTTGGCTGGGGCCCTGGGCAACCTTGTGTAGCTCCAGGCCTGGAGGTTGGTGGTCCTGCCTGTGGCAGGGGGGTTGGAGCTCTGTGATCCTTGGGGGCCCTTCCAACCCAGACCATTCTATGATTCTATGATTTCTCCTGCTTTCTTTTTGCAGGTGGCTGTCATGATTTCCTTTTTATTGTTTTTTTTAAAATAGAGTGGTATATCACTGGTATAAGAAGTATTAGCAACCAGTTAGTTTTCAGCACATGCTTTGCCTGTTTTAATTCTCTGTTAGCATTTCACTAAGCAAGTGTGATCATTCTGTGTCCCATTAAGTTAAGCTGCTTACTAACTAAGATCCCCCAAAGCCTCTAACCTGAGGACTGTTGTAATTTTATTGAAACCTAAGAATTGGTGGGAGCTTCTATTTAAAGACTTGTAGTATAACAAGAGCACTGTGATTGTGTGCATAGAAAAAAAAGCATAATTCCCCAAAGCAGTTGGGTAAATGTTTGTGGAAGTAATTGCATTTGCAGTTGCTGGGGTTGTGTGTGCCTGTAGGTACCATAAGAGAGTTAACCCTGCTGGAAATGTTGGCCTGTGTGATGGTTTTAAGCTCTCATGAGAGGCACTTCAACACAAACTTTCATGAAGTAGAGTGATAAGAGTTCTAAATCATGTTTGATTTTCCAAGTTGGTGTTCAGGGCTTTGCTGGAACACTCTCTAGGACTGTTAAACAGTTTCAGCAATAATTAAAGCTTAAATTGAACTTTAGTTTCAAGTATATAGGTTTGCTTTGACAGTTGGACAGAAGTTTGTGCTGGGTATTATTTTATCCAAGACACTTTGACCATCCATATAACACAACTCAGTTTCTTCCTTCTGAGCTAACCCTTAGCCCTAGAATATAATCAGCCCAATACACCCCCTCAATCTGTTGCCAACATGATTCTATATAAACCCTCATCATTACATTTTGATTTCTTTGATTTTGTTAAAGAGACTGACACAGTTAGGAAGGAAAAAGTTTGTGGGAATGTGATTCCTCTTCTCTTTAGAAAAGTCCTTTTAAAAGAGAAGTTAGATATTATTTCCCACTTTCTGCTATTAGTGGATCTCCTGGGTACAGTTACCTTGGAAACGTTGTGTTCTAAAGGAATAAGAATATATGGAACATTTTCTTGCACCCATTGATAATGGCTGGAAAAATGATGCTGCTGATAGCAGTGGAAAAAACATGTAATTTAGCTGAAGCAGAAGCCTGACCTTTAATATGAAGCTGGAAAAAAGGAGAGAAAGCTGGATTTGGGATATCCAGTAGTTGGGAAGGTTTGATGCTTTCCAACCTCTCCTTTATAAGACCAACTGGTGGTTTAGCAGAGGACTGTGTTTATCAAGTGTGTAAAGATGCTCTAAATGAGAGGACAGTTTGAATATAATACTGATACTCAAATATAATTGCATGATTGCAAAGAAATATGGTGCTATATGAAGATCTAAACTCAGTGCCTGATGTCATGATGATAACAAAGCTGGAGCAAACACTGTAAAATTCAGCCTTCCTGAATTATTAAAATCATGGAAGCATTATGGCTGTTAATGACAGTTCCTTGACATTTCTGAGAGCTGACATTGGCATTGGCACTGTTTTGCATGAACCCTGATGGAGAGAGTGGTATCATGGCCAAGTGAAGCTGTTGATAGGCCTCCTTTCAGCCTTCCTTCAGGATGTAGGATAGGATTTCCTTGAACCCTGAAACGACACATGAATCACAGAATCACAGA
>VZTU01006450.1:122887-159869 GCA_013400835.1 Zapornia atra | reverse complement strand
CCCCCGCCCCCCTCCCGCCGGGAGCACCGCGGAAAACAAAAGCGGCCTTTTAATTTATTGTTCCGGGTGCGTGCGTGTGAGCGGTGTGAAAGGAAACCAAAGCCCGTTTTCTTCCAAGAAACGGCCGTTCTCCCCGGGATCTCTCCGAGTCACCCTGGTGACAACCCCCCGCCAGCCAAACCCGAACAAAAGCCGCGGTGCCCTCGGCCCCGCCGCTCCCCCGGGCCGAGCAACAGGCCAGGGACGGCGGTGGAGGAGGGACCGGGAGGAGAGATCGCCTGGACTGGGGGAGAGGGGCAGCCCGTGCCTTAGAAGGAGACGCGGGACCGAGTCAGCGAGCGCCTTGTTTACCCTGCAATTGCTCTAAACCCCGATCTTAATCACAGGATGAGAAACCAAAACAGTTTAAATCGTGAGTCAGCATGCATTTTATTTCAAATACATGTATAGTCTCAGAGAAAGCGGCAGACGCCGCGTTTGCACCGTCTCCCTCACTTCTGGGCTATTCCCGTTTCGAGAACCGCACACACACACGCAACCTCGCCAAAAAAGAGGCTGCACGTTGGGCTCCGCGCTCTTTTCAGGAATCACCGGGGCTCGGCGGAGCCTTTTGTTCAAAATCCTGCCTATATACCGTGCGCTCCAGACTCCCAAAATACCCAGGCACGCCACTACCAACGCGAATACCAGAATCTCTTAAAACCATAAAATACTAGTAACGCGGACCAGCACTAGCCCCCCGAGGCGTGACACCTTCCCTGAGGAGTCCCCTCGCGATGAGGGGTTCATCCTTCCCTGCCGGTTTGTCCCAAGTTTAAAGGAAGCCCCGAGCCCGGCTGTGTTTACAGAGCGACACCGGGAGCTGGCGGCGCCGGGCGCACCGGCACTTCCCTCATCCCGCTCGCCCCCGGGCCGCCGGCGCTTCACCCCGCAGCATCCACCTCCTCTTCCCCGCACCCCGCGGCGCGTCGCCACACCTTGTTCACCACCATTTTAAAGCCCGCGGACCCCCTCCTCCCTCCCGCCGCCAGCGACGATCTCGCTCCTCTCCCCGGACTGACACCAGCCCTCCCCAGAAAGGAGGGCGGAATCTTTCCCCCAAGTTTCTGTCTGCTTCTCTTGCCAAGCCTCGCCGCAGCCCCGACCGACACGAACCCGCCAGGCAAAGCCAGCACAAGGTGGGCACTTTCTTGAGCCGCGCCTGCAAACTTTACAAGCCCGGCTGAGAGCGGCTCCGGCCGCGCCGAGCCTGTGCGAGCAACTATTCCCAGGGTGTTCCGAGTCCTTTTAAATCAACTCCTACTTTTCCAGCCCGTATCGATTTCAAACGCTACTTACTGGAATATGTGGCTCCATGCGTGGTGCTTCTACCCGCTGGGAAACCAGCAGCATCTTGGACTGGGGATCAACCGGCTTTTAGATCCACTTTGGCTGTATTTAGCAAAACCCAGCGCCGCGAAGGACTCTCAGACTGTTTTCTCCTTTTAGGTTCCAGACAAGTTCATCCTGGCGTTGCAGTTTGCTAATGATTCACTGTCTGTCTCAATCTGCTCACTACATTTCCATCAACCCACAGCTTCCTCACTTAGAAGGTGGAGTTTGCGGGGTTTAAGTTACTGATAGGCATATCTAAGTGCTGTGTCACTCAAAGAGGAGGAGACACACACACACACTCTCACACACACACTCACACACACTCACGGCTCCAGGCTTAAAGGGGAAGCAACACTTTCTTCTCTAGATTCTCACAGATCCAAGGATTTGATTTAATTTTTTTTTTTCTTCTGAGCATGAAGGCAAAAATCATGCAGCCTCTGGACAGTGTTTTACCACAGGAGACGCTGCATAGCACGTTTAACTCCTTCTGTGTACAGCTTCAAGTTATTTTAAGTACAAAAGTAGGATAGCTCAGAAATATACCACTAATTAATGGATATTTATTTATTTTTCCCAGGCCAAAGCGTACAAATCTCTGAAAAGGCAGTCAGCAGCATGAAGTGCAAAGGTGTGAGGGATTCTCCAAAAGTGTAGTTTCCCCTCTCAGTATGCCATTAGGATATGGTATTCAGCACTCAACTCCCATGAAAGGGTTAAACTCATCTCACACAGGTGAACCCAGGTTACCAAGAAGGAAACAGCAGAGTTGTTTCATTTTCCCCTTTGTGTTATGGACATGTATTTATGAAGATAGACACAATTCTGAACAGAGAGCTCCCATAAAACCATACACTTCTCATACGACTATAAACGTGCTCGTTACAAGCCACAGTCTCTGAATATTAAATTTGACAGGCGATCAGCTGAAAGCTGAGACCTATTCAGACCTCCTCTTGGATTGTGCAGAAAGGACTGAGAACAGCAAGCTGCAGGCAGCTAGGAGAGCACGCTGGGTCCACAAATAATTGCTGGTATAATTTCATTTCATTACCTTCCTAAATCAATACGACTGTCACTCCTGTCCTGATACAATGGAGATGCTAGAAACCCTGTCCCGATACAACGACTCAGTGGATGGGATGTGGAAGACATAGTAGCATTTCTAATAAAATGTCTAATTTTTTAAATCATTCCTAAAATAGTAATACTAGCAAATTATGCCGTATAAAATTAAGAAGAAAGTTATCTAAATAAAACTCAATTACTGTGGCCAAATACATATAAATGGAGCCAGAATCTGGCCTCACTTCTCTCAAAGTTTTCCACACAGCAATCCTCTTCAACTTGCAGTCAACTTATAGACCAACCCTATCTTCATGCCCCAAGTTAATAAATATCAGGAATATCACTTCATCGTGAGAGAAAAAAAATGGTTTCACCTTTGCCGAAGCCTCTACCTTTCCTCTGACTGCTGGAAAAACGAGCAGTATTTGTATTACTTCAGTTTGGATTGTTTGCAAGTCTACTGGTTTGCTTTTCTAACAATTTTGCCTTCTATAGCTATTTAAATTTGCTTCTATGTATTTCATCTGTTGAACAAAATAATAAACACAAAGCACAAAAATAATAAACCTGTGTGGGCATGAGCACCCCGAATTCTGCAGGCTCTGAGGGCTGGATCACAAAAGGTTTCAGTATATAAGGTGATGCATATTGACACCTGACATTTGGGTTTGTTGGGCTGCTCAGATCCAATCTACACAGCATTATGGCACCAGCATGGGGTTTCAGAGAGCCAAAATGCTGAGCAGGAGACACCTAAAATGAGCAAGCTTGGTGGAGACGCATGTTTATCACTCAGGAATTAAGCTCCACCTGCAAGGAGGTGCCACTGTCTGTCCAGTATGCAATGCCTGGAACCCTCCCCTGAAGGTGTACATGTGTTAATGGCTCCCATCTATCTGCTGGGAAGTTTTTTTGCACCAAAGTATGTGTGAAATGAGCAGGGCACACAGGGATTCCCATGTTCCAATGTACTGCCAACACCACGACCAGATCATGAATGCATGGTAGGTCCACGTCAGTTTTTCTGTCCAGCACCTGCAGTGCACACTAGTAATTTGTTCCAAAGTGTTGGACAAACCATGTCATTCCTGACTCTTACCAGACACCTGACGTTCCTGACAAACAGCAAAAGTCCTAAGGACTGTCACTTGCTTTGTTCACTTCAAAAAACTAGACCGAAGGACTTCCCCAATAGGAAGATGACATGAACAGGGTGTACAGGAGTCCTGTTTGTACCTGCCCATGCAGCAGGACTGATGCTGCTGTCTGTAGTTGTCAGGGGAATCTTCTGACCAGACAGCGGTTGGTGTTCTCCTCTGTAAAGTGGGATACAAGGTGGAAAACAAATCAAGACAAGTACTTTTATCAGTTGGGTAGTCCACAACAGAATTGTGGCAACATTTTCTTTTCTTTTTTTTTTTTTTAAGCTCCTGGCTCAAACCACACAAGGTCTGGAGGTCTGGACTTCACTCTGGCAGCCTGGTGCCAAGCATCCCCAGGGTGCCCAGCATGGTGGTTGGACTGATTGGACGAAGCTGTTAAGGTAAGTGCTGGGTCACTCAACAGTGTCACAACAAGGGCAGGTTTGGGTGTATGCAGAAGCCAAATTCCAGGCAGTGTGAGCTTTTAACAAAAAGTAACACCCTTGCACAGATCACTCATTTTCAGCCATGGGCAATGGCGAAACAAGGGATTCCAGGGCTGGAAGTTTGGTCTTTGGTGACCCTTTCTTTGGGCATATTTCCTATAGCTGACCTGGACCATCCCTGCCTGCTCTGCAATCAGCCACAAAACTTTCACTGGCTTCTTCAGGGCAGCATTTTATCTTCCTAGGTTAGGCCTAACCTAAGCAAACTGCAGACCCTCTCATTAGTGTGCCTCTGTCTGGCTTTGAAGATGCAAGCTCTGGGATTCTGCAGGAAAGAGGCACTTTGAAGGGCATCAAGGCTGTTGTTACGGCCACGGGCTGACGTGTGCCAGAATGTATCCTCATACCCCAGGCACTGAACCCAGGCCTGACTGGCTGGGTTTCATCCTGTTCTTTCTCAATTTTACAGTAGTTTGACAAATTTTACTTAGCATCTTTAATATCCATAGTAAATGAAATTGGTTTTTTTCACTTAATAAAACTAGTGTAATTTCTTTCCAAATAGAGATGTCTTATTCAAAGCCAGTCAGAGAGCCAAGAAGTTATAGCTATCTAAAAAATAAATTGATGAAAGGAGTGCACCAAACTGTATTTTTTCTAGAAGAACACCCCCCCCCTCACATGCCCCCCCTACAAACCAAACCAATTCTTGTCCTGTACCCCGTACTTTCTGAAGAAGCAGTATCTTTTTACCTAAGGACAACTGTTAGCTGGAGAGCTGCTTTGTGCTAAAGAACCTTATCCTAATGTTATGTTCACCAAGTGAAAGGATCACACTCTCAGAGACAGCCTTGATGAGTTGTGCAAGCAACAGGCACTGCCAATACCAGGTGGCCAAGGGCTAGAGAAAAGATTTGCATCTTTCAGGCTGGTGTGAACTAAACACGCTAAAAAATGAGCATCCAGGTAACCTTAACACTGGGACTCTGCTCTCCCAGGAGAGCTGTGCTCGACTCCCAGCAGCCTTTGGGCATTCCTGACATCAGTAAGGACAGTGGAAGCTTGAGCAGACAAGGGCTGCTCTGCGGCATGTCTTTCACACTGAAGGGAAGCAGCGACTGAGCACTGCAAGGATTCACCACAGATCTGCTGAAGGATTCACAGATTCATCAGTGACCCAGAATCAGATGGATGCAAATCATGTGATGCTTGCTACTCACATGCTTTTGACCTGAAATCAGGTAAAATCAATGGCTTTGGATGAAATACACTTTGAGTGTATGTTTATTGGGAGCTAAAACTCAAAGCAAAGCTCCGGTGGGGAGTAAAATCACACAAGCTACAACAGATAACACACAAGTCTTCATAAGCTAAACCATAAGCTGTCCTAATTTCACCAAAACCACAAACCATTAGCAGGTGAGAGCGAGGTGCAAAATTTGGAGGACTGAATTGGGATGAACTGGGATGTGGATAACTCCATCCTACAGCAAAGACAATTATTAGGCCAAAGATGAACGGGGTGAGAAGGAAAAATATATAAAAAAAGTTTAAAATATTGCCCTGATAGAAAATTATAGGACACTCCCCCCCCCCAAATCTAGCTATGTTTGCTTCCAGACAACTGTGACATAATCACAAGTCAGTGTGATATAAAGAAGAACATAAAAATTCCCATCAGGCCAAAGGGGCACCTAACCAGTATTTTTTTTCTGGATATCGGTGACATCCACTTTCAAAAAGTACTTACTTAAACTGTGGAGATCCTAACTATGGATGGACATTTTAGAATAAATGGGTTCAAAAGACATTGGAAGTACCTGTGGAGGGCAAATTCATCTGCAGCTATTTACTCTGAAGGACTGGATGCGACCTCTGGTTCTGAACTACTACCTGCTGGAAGCTGGCAGGCCAAGTGAAGGCAGGAAGGACTCTGTCCATGCCTTGGGTACAAAGCAGGTTCTTTCCTAAAGGGTCTAGTAGCAGCCAATTCAAGGCACTGTGGTTGGGCCTGAGGAACCTTAGGTTTGACCGGTCAGTACTGCATTTCTTACACTAGATTAGATCAGCGATCTAGTTAATTTGGTATCTTGTCTCTGACCACGCGCTGATGCTTTAGAAGATAGAAAAGAAACCTTTACTGAACAATGGCAGGGCAAATTGCATGTGGTGGTGCAAGTTTCTTAGCAAGCTTCTTCCCAAGGATAGACAGTCTGTAACGGGGTGGTGCTCAGAACCAGCAGGCTCGTGTCCCTTGTGTACTTCCTCCATGAGACACTGTACTATATTGGGGATGAGATCCCTAATGCATGCAAAAATTCAATTTATTTCTGAGACCTATTATACTATTAACATCAGTAACACCATGTGTTGAGTAAAACAGCATCAGGGGTTGTTTCTGAAACTGTTTAATTGGATGGGGGTTTTTTCCTAATAAAATATATGGGAAATACCTGAAAATAGATAAATCCCATCAATAAACAATTTTAACTTCCTCGGTGAAGCTTGTTACATTAAGTAATTTCATAAGTCATGTAGAAAAAATATGTATGGTTCTTAAGCTATCAATTGTAATTTGAAAAGAAACATTACTTTTAGGAAAATTGGAAGCTTCAAGAAAAAAGCTTTTGTTTGTGAGCAGTTAACTCAAGAGTTTCTGCATGGCCTTTGTTGATTTGGATATAAAAGGAGAACACAGTTCATCAACATTTCCTTAAGTAGGTTGGTCATTATTTATGTGAGTGTCCGTGGAAGAACATATAGGTAAAATCACCAAACGGTGAACCAGCATGCTAATATTACATCAACTACTTTAGGAAATTATATAAATCAAAGTGAATGGTGATTTTGTCTTTTATATGGAAAAACAGACACAGATCTAAGCAGAATCTTTGTGCTTAGGAGTTAAAGGGATGACAATGCTCGTAGTAATTCCCTCTTATTTTCATAGAAAGGTACAGAGCATTAAGTATGTAGCTTCTACTAAAGTACACCTTGAAATCACATTGTTAACATCTGCTTGGTTGCCAAATGCTTGTTCCAAATTGATCTACTTTGAACTTATATTTTAAATACAGAAATCAATTATTTGCATAGCTCAGAGATACACTTAAGCTCATGCTTAACATTATGTACGGTGCTCCCAGAGATTGAAGGGATTACTTGAGCGCTTTGGTAAGTGCAGAGATACACCTGCACCAGCAGCACTGGTGTGATCAAGTCTTGCTTGTATGAAGCAAAGCCCCAGCCCTGCTGACATCCCAAACTTGAGACCACTACTCCAAACCTTTTCATGTAAACAAAAGTCTGTTGAACTTGTCCAGGCATTTTGCCTTTACTCAAGTGAAATCTGGCCTGCAGGATTTAGCTCTACAATATTTTACCTCTCCATCCTCTTACTACCTCTACATCCACTTTGAGAGTGGATCTCCACTGCCGCTGAAGCAAAGATGCAGAGACAGAAGAATATTGAATACCTGACACACCTTTGTCAAGGCCAAAATATTCTACAGACAGGCTGAATCATGACCAACACATTTACCTGGCTGTACAGGACTTAGGGTCATTTCAGTTCTGATAGTCTTGCAGCCAATAAGATTTTTCCATTAAAAATATAGACGATATGAGCGAATATAACATCACATTTATGAGTTGTATCATTAGCAACAACACGTGGAAAAACTTTCCTAATAAATGGCCTTTCTCCCGTTCTGACCTGAGCATAAAGCGCTCTCCCTCTTGACTGACAACAGGCTGCTGCTGGCCGTGCCCGAGGAGCGGGGCTGTGGGGATGGGACAACAGGTTGAGGCCACTGCTCCCCTCACCTTGTGCCTAAGAATAAAAGCCATGGTGCGCTGAACCGACAGCGTCCATGTGAATGCCCAGGGATCACTGCGCAGAGCCTGCGTTTGCGACGCCTGTCGCTACCCAGGCGGTGCCGTTTCTCCAGGCGTGACATTCGGTGGCGTTCGCACATTTGTCAGCTGCCGCAGAGCTCCAGCAGCCAAGTGGGCACAGAAGCAGCTTCCAGCCCATGGAAGGGGTATCGGATCAGGAGCAGACAGCGACGAGCGTCGCTCACCAGATTTCCGAGTTAACAATCGGCCCGGGTGACAGGCCACGGCTGTACCTGACTGCAAGTAAGGCACTGTTCAGAAGATACAACAATGCCAAAAAGGCTTAGAAACAATTCTAGCTCTGCTATTTTCTCACTGCTGGATCATACAGTTCATGTGCACACGCAATGTCCAGGAACACAGAGACCTGCCTCCGCTCCTCTAGAAGTCAACAGAAAGGCAGATTCTGGGCCATGCCCGATAAAGAGAGATTCCAAACTGCTTTAAACACCTACCACCTGCAGGACTGTTCTATATTCACTGTTTTTGAGACAGGATCACATAAATTTGCTTCCCTCGGGAAACACACCCTTAATCTTCCCTTTCACTTCTCGAGTTGTCCTCCCTTTCCTAGAGCTGATGCTATTTTTCAAAGCATTCTCTGTTTCATGACTGTCAAACTATTCTTTCCATGCCAGATACATGGCAAAGTTACATATTCTTCAACTCAAAACAATCTACATGAATATTCATAAACTACCTGATGGCGGAATTGGCCCTGAGATTTAAAACCACGAAGCCCACAGAAACAAATGTTACCCTCTTCCTTTTGTCAGAGATCCCTTGGATCAAGCACAGAAATTATACTTTTATGCAGTTGTCAAGAAAATGCAAAACCAACGCACAAAGCAAAGTATGCTCTGTTTATTAAAGAAGAGTGTCTGTGATGATACAGATATTCAGCCAGACTAGGATGCTGCCAACGTCAGTTTGCGATTTACTCGAAATTATTGATTTCAAATCTTGGTTTCCCAGGGCTACTGAGCATATCCTGTCACACAAATCTGCATCCACTCGCTCGCAGCTGCAGCCTTGTATAAAAATGCATTGTCTCAACTAGTGTCAGATTCCTTGAGCCCCAAAAAATAAAGCTGTACTTCAGTGCAGGAACAAATGCCAGTGATTAAGGCACTTTGCTGTGCCCAATACCATATCAGTGCAAGTCACACAACTACAGCATCCACCCAGAATTACACATTTGGTTATTAAAATTAATAAGAAGGCAAAGTCCTGAGAAACTGCACCGCCCTCTCCCCCACCCCTGAAGGAAATCACTCAAAAGACTTCAAGGAGTATCTTTAAATTATGAGACAGGTACAGTCTCAGACTTCTCATATAGCTTGAGAAACAGCTTGAATTTAACTGCTTTGGGTACAGAGCTGTCACGAGCAAGTTACACAACATGGAAGTGCAAAAGGACAGCGGGGATAGTAACTCTTTGTTCATTCGGGCCAAGAGAGATAGTTGATTGTCAGCACTCATAAAGACTAGAAAGAACATCACTGTGAGCTCTTGGAAGGTTGGACATGTGTCTCCTCCCTGAACCCTGAGGTCCTGCTGTTCTCCTGCCCACCGGATGCACTCCTGCACAGCGTTGTTTGTTTCATTTGGCCCTGCTAATCCTTAAAACTTTCTGTTGGTCCTTCTACTGTGCTCACACCTCTAATCCTAGTTGCTACCCACTCTCCTGCCCTCCCTACCCCAAGGGAAACACTTCTGGGTAGAGATGGGTCTGTCTCAGACTTGCTGCTCACTGAACACTGAAACATGCCCTGCCATCATGTGGGCTTAGCAGCAGCCTCCCTGACTGATGGGACACTTCACAGACCATGAAAGAGTCCAGGAGGTTTGGGGCCTTTATGGTTCAGTCATTAGTTGCTAATAAAAGTTCAATGGCATTTGATGTGGCAATAGATGATAATTCTGGCACGTGGTCTCTTTGGTGCATACCCATCAGAGCACGTCTTTGGTTTTGTGTTTTTCTCCAAAAAATAAATCTCTGTTTCACCATCACTTTTCTCAAGTCACCTGCATGTCATAATGAGTTCTCTGTTTACTAAAATACAAAACCTTCAGGGCTGACAGCAGCGACAGAAACGACAGAATCGAGAGGATTGTAGTTTCTTTTGTCTTGTCACTTCACCCTCACTTGTTTTTGTGCACTGCAGAATAGATTAACTCTGGGAGCAGCAGAAAGGGGCCCAGTCCTGACACGAACAGCCAGTCTAACCTTTCCAGGTAAAGGCTGTGAGATGCCCATGAATCAGCTCCCCTCCATCCCTCCACAGCTAGCAGGGCTGGGAGAGGGAAGGCGTTTCCTGTCAGGAAGGGGACAGTGACCACCCTGCTTTGCAGCCCTTGGGGCAGGATGAATGAACTGCAGCTTCCCTCTTGGACTGAGAGAATTTGTGTTTTGCCATTGGAGGATGGAAGAGGTGGGTAGATAGCTTCCAGTCATAGGGGGTGTCCCCTGGCTGATGCCAGCATCACAGTATAGCCCCAGGGAAGCACAGCCAGTTACACCAGTAAAGGTTCAGGCCTGCTCATTCACAGACAATTTTCAGCTGGCTTGGAAACAAACTTCTAAATCCCTTCTGAGCACTCTGGCTCTTCCTAAAGTAATTGAGAACAACTTATTCCCACATTATGGTGAGATCTTGTTCTTGAAGCGAAAAGAGAGAGAGAGAAAAGGATGCCCTGTGACCTGAATCAACGCAGAGGGGCTGGCAGCACTAAGTCTTAACTGCTGCAGCAAAGGGGGCTATTTAACCTGGCTACGAAAAGTTAGTCCTGCCACAGCTATTTGAACAAAACATTTGGCAATTAAATTAATTCAAGCATATCCTCTCCTTTCATGGGAAAAATGCGGGGAAAATCCAGGCAGAGAATGAATGGCATCTACATTAGCGAGGAGCTGCACAAAAGGAGAAAAATAATGGTTTTCTAAAATATATTAGTATTACATTCTGCAGTAGCACCATATGCTAGTTTCCTAGATGCTGGTAATCCTGATGTATTTTTATCTTGGCTAGTACCACAGAGGCAGCTACACAAAGCCAAGTTCTTCCCACATATCTATGTTGAATGCAGTTTACCTTCACTCTGTGGTGTGAATCTGAACCAAGACAGCCATGCAACTGCTTAAGATCACGCCTTTATTTTCTGGCTGTATCCGTCTTTCGCTTTTAAATATCATAATGCTCAATCTCTTGAGTCTTCGATGAAGCCTTTTTTTCCAATGATAGAGTCTGAAAATGTTGGCCTTAAAAATCACAAGCCTCTACCACTTCAATTTAAGGAGCAGATCCACTAATTAGATTCAGCAGCAGACTACAAATTGCTCACGTTCCAGACAGAGGAGAACAACAAAAAGACATTCTGTGTTAGTGGGGATGTATTAACATATATGTAGGACTTCATTCTTCTCCCAGTTGAACAAATATTCCTTAATGAGTCCATAGAAGTCACTTCTGAAGCGTGTGGCATTCTTCCATCAGGGAAGAACAGCTATGACTATTCCAGAAAAAAAGCCCCACCACCAAGTAACGTGGTGTAATGGATGGGTTTGAAATACCTACAGCACAGGTAACCCTAACCTGGCCTGTGAGCCAAATCACCATACTCCCTTCCCCATGGGCAGCAGCCGTGCCACTCTGCTCTCATGGCATTGCCCTCTCTGTATTTATCACAGCCCTGGATACAATTCCTGGCGCAAGGGTTCTGAGGCCTTGGGGCAGTCGTCAGTCCTAGGGTGAAGGCAATCACTCACTCAGGATTCACCAGGACTCTATTTTGAAGGCTTTTGTAAGGCTCTAGCAGGGACACGCACCACAGTTTGTGTCAGGGCTATGGGAAAGTGTTTTCAAGACAGCTGAATTGAGGTCAGTGGCAATGAAACAGCGGCATAGAGCTAAGAGCAGTTTTCTCAGCTGGGGCTCACCTCTGATGCAGGGACAGGCCAACTAAACTGTGATACAAACATGGTGGGTACGATGCTCAATTATCACATTTCTTTCCAGAAAGTTCTTCTGTCTTTGAATATGCCAGCTCCCATCTTCAGTGCCAGCGAACCCAGTCTGAAAGCCGTTTTGAACCTGTCCGTACAGCTTGGCCAACCAATCCTCTGGCTGCCTCCACCCCAAGCTGGGGCTGCCCATGCAGTCAGAAGACTAGGGGAAGCAGGCAAGTGCAACTTCGGGCACAGTACCCACGAGGAAAGCGAGGCACGGTATGTCCTGGCAATGCAAAGAGCTGGACAGCAATTCACCCAAAAAAAGAGAGCTTTACCTCGGCCAGTTAAGGATTCTGGGTTGAGAATCCAAGTATCCCTGACCGTCTAGTTAGCAATTCATGTTAGGCTCATCGCCACGGTATGCGACTCCCTGTGACCGCACTGCCTCTTGGTAACTTTTAGCCACTCTAAAGATAGGTGTGGTAGCACCTCGGAGTCACTCTGGAAACCAGGAATACACGTTTGGGAGGCATCTTTTATAATTGGCATGGCTGAGCTGCAGCTCTGCCTCAGGCAGAAGGTAAACTCTGTCTCACTGGGGGTGGTGAAAGGGAATTTCTTAGCGCAGAAAGAAGGCAGCACTGCTCTGAAGCCTGCAGGAAGGGGCAGGCACCTGGGCTTGCACCAAGATTCTTTGCAAAGCAATGGAGGGAATTTTTTCCCCCAAGTGAGGAGCCTGTGTGAAGGATGTTTTCGCCCAGGTGAAGTAGTAGGGAAACTGAAATCATGGGCTACGGGAAGCTTTCTGCATGTCGGCAAGATCTGAACCTGCAGCTGTTTATAAAAGTGGAATTAGTGACCTGCCAAGCACTTTGAAGATGTTCTGAATGCTAGAAAATAGTCATAAACCTATCTTTCTGTGCCTCCCTATCTTGCGAGTGATTATTCAGTGAGTGGGTTGTTGACTGCAAGACTCAGCCAAACAATGATCGAGCTTTTAAACTATTCAATTACCTCTAATGAAGAAGGATCAGGGAAACAACCCTTAAACACCTTAAACAGAACAGCAGTATAAACAGGCAAAATGACTCTCAAGAGAAACCCCCAGACACTTGCCAAGGTTGGCTTTGGAGCCAACTGTGATACAAACGCATAAAATATTAGTTGCTTAATGGTTGTGAAGTGTTGCTCTTTAAAGGTTACCGTCTTCCTGTCCAGACAAGGCTGCAGCTGAATGATGAATGAACCGATTCGTATATCTGAGGTTTTTCAAGCACCTGCAACTCCCATTAGTGTCAACAGGAATTTTTGGGTGACCAGAAAAGTTCTGGGCCAGCAAAACCCAACTCTGTATGACATTAAGAATCTCCAGGGCTATCGGCCTCCTCAGCCCCAGCATGTAGTTGATGGAATAACTTTGAGGGCTCTAATAGCGTCGGTTATTTGGATGCATGTTCATGATGGGAGACCTGGTCTCTAAATCACAGGGACCAAAAAGTGGTCTGTGCCAAAAAGTGAGGCAGCCTGGGAGTGGGACGGGGAAGAAATCTGTCTGTGGCTGGGGAAGCAGCACAGCGATTGCTGCAAAAAGCCCGACGAGACAGGAGTATGCTTCTGAGCAAATCTCTCCCTCTTCTCCATTACAAGCCTCACCATATACAAATAGCTGACTTGTTATTGCAGCTCAAAGGAATGAATGAGCTCAAAAGAATGCGAAGAGGAGAGAATGCTCCAATTCCACTGGGAAGAGCTGCTTCTTTTTATTTAACTTCTCCGTTTGGTTAATATTTTACTGCAGCCCCGGAGAGCGGTCTCATCAGAATGCCCCTGTCCCATGCTTCAAAACGGGACAGGCATCTGAGGCGTAAAACTCTGCACCTGCCTGGAGCCGTCTCGAAGTGTTTTGTGTGTCTGCGTTTTTGAAAGTATCTCACGGTTTTGTTTCCTGTGAATGTGCATTCAGCCCTGCACACTCACAAAATGCTTAGCTGAGTTTGGGAGTGTGTACATAGCGGGCCACGGCGGGGGGATGGGGACAGGGCGGGGGGGAAGAAAGAGCTGGCTGTGAGGCAGCTTGAGAACTGATACGACACTGGTGTGAAACTTCTTTGTGAAGGGAACAACGCTGTCAGGTTTTGACTTAGAGTCTCAAAACGCCCTAGCAGCTTTAGAAACCCGAGCGCGTGCTACCCTCAGCCACGGGCACAGAAATCACCAGAGAGGAGCCTTGGTTTAAAATGGTGCCAAGTGCTCCGACGGCTTCTGAAATTCCAGGATCGGGCCCTAAAAATAACAACGCATTTGACCCAACGTAGCTGGCTGAGCAAGATAAGATCATGGACATGCACAGCATAGTTTTACGCCTGCTTTCCTAAACTGCAAAACCATTAAATATTTAGGTGGCCATATGCAAATCATTTAAATTCTGTTTCTCAGAAGCACACCATGTCGTACAGACATGCTTTGTGCTGAGATCCTCTTCCTAGGCTTTCATCAAGTATTTATTTTAAACCTGTAAAAGACTTAATTAATGGCTAATTGTGGGCCACTGGTTTTTTTTTTCCAAGGGTATTTCTATATGCAGGAAGGGGGGTGGGGGGATAGCAAAAATGCAAAAACCCAGGTTTCTGTCAGAAAAAACTAACCGAAAAAACCCACGGTTTTGTGAATACACCAAAGAAAACCCCAGGACCACTCAGATATTTTCAACCCCCTCCCTGGGTAACAATTTGGTAATTGAACAAATAAACAGCCCTTTATGTAGGAGCTGTCTCGTGGACACTGTGAACACTTCAGAGACGAGGGCCCCAGATCTTCTTTTCTTAATGTCACTGCGAATTTGCTTGTGGAAGTGTATGACACCATGCGCGGAGCCTGACCAGCTGAGCTCATGCTTCAGGCATTCTCCCAGGACCCGAGGGGGAGGGGGCTCTCCGCCAGCTTTCGGCTGCCTCTCCCCTTGCATTTACACACACACAAATCATGTTATCATAGCAAAAATATGTAAGAATTCCAGGAAGCAGAGGAAGTTTGTGTGTTGACCTTAATTTTTTTTTTTTTTTCCAGGGGAAGATCAGTCCAAACGTTAAAAAGACGGTGGATGCTAGCTAAATTCATTTGCAGATATTTTAATTTCCTCAGTGCAACCCTTTCTTCTGCTGCACTTTGTCTTTTAGGATTAATGCTATTTGTATTTTATCCCACATGGGTACTTGGAACGAGAAGCAGTGAAATTGCTTGGTGAAGAGCTCTGTGGGACATATTTGGACACTAAAAATATTGGTAAAGGAGGCCCAAGTGTGTTCTGGTTCCTATTTTCCATTATGGTACAGTAAAATTGGGCGAGACTGTTTCTGGAGGGGAGGGAAGGAAGGGGTGGATGAAAGAGTGGGCTAACGCATTAGGCTCTGGCACACGGAGGCCTGGGCTTATTCTGCTTTACAGTTCTGGGCTTGAACTCATAAAATGCTGATCAACTTGGCCCCAAACGCAATCACCCTTTTAAAAAAACCCTTCACTTTAAACCTGCAAGAGCCTTTGCGGAGATTGCGGGACCTTAAGAGTTACTGCTGTCCCTGAATGCTTTGTCACCTGGCACAGGCGAGTGCTCTGTGTCTTGCCTTGTGACACCAGGCAGCAGCTTATGCAGCAGGTAAGGCCTGACACCCTGCCCCTCTCCCTTGCCGCAGCAGATCATCACCCTCAAGCAGTCCTCAGTGCTCGCACTTGCAGGGGTTTGCATGCATTCGAACATGGCCACCACACCACTCCCAGCACACACCTGAGCCAGGAAAACAGCGCTTGAGTCCTTAAATACTGGTCTCTCCCTTAATCCCATTTACCATGAACAACATGGTCACACATAGACTTATACTTGTAAAACGGCAAGTAAAAATACCCCGTGCTTCCTGACTGGCCAAGAAGCAACCCCATCAGTGAAAATATTTCTGTTTAATTGCTGGGGTCAGACCTCCCTCGGCCTCGTAAGCTCCGTTAGGAGCACAGGCTGTGCCTTGTGCCGCCCGGTGCATGGGAGCCCAGGGGCTATTCCGGCAGAACCCCACACCACAGCTGACAGAACAAACCACGGGTCCTCTCAGTTTTTGTCAAATAGGCTGTGGCCAGCACACATTTAGCTTGCAAGATGATCGGGCATCAATCCTGGACAAATCATGAAGAGCTTGGTTTGAGAACCTATGGGATTGCTTTGGGTTTCTTTTGGGAACCACTCCAGTCTTAATGCTTCTCTGCTGCAAATGTAAGCTCAAAGCCTGATTCAGTTTTAAATGAGCAAGCCTGTTCTTCTAGCTAGCAGGCAGCCTGTGATGCACATCAGGGCCCAGCCTCCCCACCCAACAGCTATGCTGAAACAAGTAGGGCCATCCAGACAAAACAGCCCGAGCAGCTTCACTGAAATCAGGGATCTGCAACAGCAGCTGTCAGCGCAGGACTCATCCCGCTGAATTTATTTTTCTATTTAAGTTCTCTATTCCTTCCTACAAGTTTTCTGAACTCACTTGTTTCTCCCTCTGCTCACACCCTCCCCCCTTTTTATTCTGTCACACATTTCAAACATGTACCTGCCTTCCCTGCCTCATTGCTGTCGGGCTCTGGCATAAGGTGACACAAAAAACAGTATTTTGAATTATATTTTGGTTTTCAGACTATTCAGATTTAGAAACAGGCAACACAAGGTTGCTACTTTGGATGTTTTGGTGCTAAGACTTCTTTTGGGTTTTTTTGTAAAGCCTACAACCCCCTGCCAGCTGCACTCTAGATTTATACCATGGGGAAGAACACAGTTGAACCAGATTGAAGATTAGTCAAAGAAAATTCTGGCCCACTGTTTCATGTGTCTCAGAGATTTAAAATGTGAAAATAAAAAATGAGGGGGCTTTGCTTTGGTGATAAGCATTACAACAAAAAGGCACAACTTTCTCAAATATGCTGTGAAGAGAAGACAGATGCTTCCTAAGGCTTTTCCCTGTTTCTGGCCGTTGCTGTGGATTCACACCTGTGAGCTGACAAAACCAGTGCTGCTGCATTGTCATTTCCAGCACTGGGGAAGCATCCGACCAGCCCATTTTGGCTGCCCCAGCAGGGTTCATGCTAGAAACATGGTGAATTCTGTGGTGTC
Source organism: Zapornia atra (assembly GCA_013400835.1). NCBI lineage: Eukaryota > Metazoa > Chordata > Aves > Gruiformes > Rallidae > Zapornia > Zapornia atra. Next base: position 142,853 of record VZTU01006450.1, on the reverse strand, counting down.
TCCGAGCCTGATTATAGGACCCAGTTTACCTGCCTCCCTGGCCATTGAGGAAATTAGTTATCCAGAGGTTTTGATGCAACATAACCCCACCGCCCAGGAAAGAGCCAGGAAAACACCTAGAATCTTTTCTACGGAGAAAGCCTTTCTACCCACCCATTTCTTATTCTAAATCCTATAGCTTGTAAAGAAGAAAAAGGCATATACAACGATGAATTGTAAGTTACCCTGAAATGGGATATATTCTTCAGCTTTGGGGAGGGAGGGTATTATTATTCCACAGGCATTAGAATAAAGTGAAAGCTTGTAGCAAGCAGTCAGTAGAATAACATCGCTCTTTTTCTTTAAGAAGGTCTACTTAAATGAACTTTTGGGGCACAATCCTCAGCTGGCAGAAAGCGACATCGCTCCAGTTCGGCCGATGCAGTGATGCTTCCCGGCGGCTGCAGGAAAAGCAACCGTTGCTCTTTAGTGGAGAGGGGAAACAAAAGGATTTGTGGGGTCAATATTTTTCGGGGAAAGTATACATGCAGCTAACACAGGTCAATTACTGTGTGTAGATGAAGAACTGGGAAGATGCCAGGGCTAGTGAAAGACCACCTATATCTAGCGGAAGGGCATAGCCCCATCTTTAATGGCCTATATGAGATATTTTAAAGACATCGCTAATGTTTTTAAACCTCTTTCCCAGTAACAGCCTGGCTGAGCTGAACAACGCATGTAATCGGGGCAGTAGTTACACAGTAAGGTCCCAATTCAGCAAAGTGCTGAAGCACACCTTCAGCTTTTAGTGCATGAGTGGCCTCATTGAAGTCCTTAGTAATTAGGTGTTTTGCTGAATCAGGACCTGAATTTATTTGGGGCAGGAGGACCTTAATATCTTCTAAGGAATTATACTTATTAAAGGGGACAGTCTATAAATTAGTGTTTAAGTTAAAATCAATTTCTAGATAATACATATCCCTAAAAGACAGATTGTTAGTTTGTATGAGCTTTGTAACAAAACTTTAATTAAACCCTTTTTAAATAAAACCTGTCGTACATTATACTGCTAATTGACTTGACCTGGTACAAAGAGGACTCTGCCAGCTAGAGGAGACTAAAGGAGATTATTCTGTCTGGTGCTGCAGTGATTGTGTGTGTTAATAAAATTTATTTCTGCAGTCTTGCCCAACTCCCTATTGTGTATTCAAGAAATGTGTGGGCTCGAAGCCAGTCATCACAAAGCAAAAAGTAATAAAACCTCAAAAGCCGACTTTTTCTACCTCACATTCTGCTTTGCCGTAGCACAAACTACGTGGTACAGTCTGCTTGCACGCGTACCAGAGAGCTACAGCTCTCTATTTTTTTTAATTTATTTTCCCAATTATGTAAAGCCCTGCACCTTATTAAAGTGAGCGCAGTAACAAGAGAAGGACAATTATAGGATCCCAAAAGCTTGGTGATGAAATATTCTGGGTGTGGCATTCGTATTTTATTGCCACTACACTGATTACATACAATATAACACATCTAGCAATTAGAGAAACATGCTTAATCCTCCTGGGCTAGACCTATTTCACACAGAATTCATTTCAATGGGCTATATTCTTCCTTTACCCTCACACAAGGAAATCTGAAATAACTTCTTGCCAATCAGTAGAGTCATTTGGATTGACGTTCATGTAAGCGACAGCAAAACACGACCCTCTGACTTCACAGAGCTACTCCTGATGTATGCTGGGTGCCATTGCAAGAAGTAATCACGAGAACTTATGCAAGAAATACGTGGAATAAACAGGAGGACTTGGAAGTTTTAATACGTGCTCAAAATTATGAATTAATTGGCAGGAGAAACTCGTTGGGATAATTCACATGCCTAGAATATTAATATAGGTGGTACGGTTTGTTCAGGGAGAAGAGGGAAGAAATGCTGTCCATAGGCACCCTCACTTTGCCATGTAATGTGTAGAGGGATGAGCCACTTGAAAATCCCTAGCTGATAGCTACGGGGGGAGTGAATACAGGTGCTGTCACAATAGGGGTGTGGGGGGCTGTCCAGAGTAAAGCCGCAGAGAACAGATGGACAGAGCTACTTCTTTTGGAGGGCAACGAGATGAATCATACATACGGTGTACTGGGCTTGAGGACGATGGAGGCACGTGACAAGGAGGCTAATGGAGATACCTGCTGGGACACAGGGTATTGCAGGACACAAACTCCGTGCTGCCAACGCGAAGCAACTGAAGGGAAAGCTCAGTACTCTTGATTTTAAGAGTCAGGAGAAACAGGTTTAGAAATATGACAATAGAAGGCAATTTGGGTGATAGTTACCGCAGAATGAGAAAACACTCAGCTCCTAGAAGTGATAAAGAATAGCAAAATACAAGCAACAGACTTGAAGACAGCTTAGATAAGCTCAGAGGATCAGTAAATAATACCTCACGGGGAATACGTGCAGAGTAGTTGACAGGTCCCTAAAGTAGTTATACTAAGGACACAAGCGCAAATCATCCGAAAGCAGCAAAACCATGACAAGTGTTGCCAGAAACCACCTTAGCTAAGCCATGAACTCCCTGCTGACCTCAAACACTGCAAGTGAGCAGAAAGTGGATCCTAGGTCAGGTTGCCGAAGACCAGAATGAAGGAAAAGAGAGATGGAGCATAGGGCCCAAATCAGGAAGGTCAAGTGAGAACAAGGAACGCATCAGTGCGGAGAGGATAACAAGAAAGTGTGCTGCAAACATACTTTATAATAAGAGGAAGATGAGGGGAAAAAAACCCCTGTTGAACAAGACAGGGAAAGTTATTGACAGGTGATGTTGAAAAGGTTGAGTGCTTAAAGGTTTTTTTGCTGCAATCCTTACTGAAAAGGTCAAATGAGATCGGTCAGGAAACAGCACTAGTGACAAAGGGGTGGAAACACAAGTGAAAACAAGGAAAGCACAGATTAAATAGTACTTAGATAAATGAGATCTTTCAAATTGGCCGGGTCAGATGCAATTCATCCTAAGGTATCCTACCACACTGTCTGGAGCAATCTCAGAGACGTTAGTGATTTATCCTTCAGGTCTTATGCAAGATGGGTGAATGCCCAGAAGACAGAGAAGTGGCACATAGTGCATTTCCTTGCAGGGAGGGAAAAGATTGTAATGGGGAATTAAAGAGCAGCAAGTGAAGGTCAGTTTTTGGAAAAATACGGAAACAATCAAATTATTTGTAACCACTCAGGAAATAACAAGGAGATGAGTAACAGCTAGCACAGCTTTGTCAAAAACACAGATTTGTTAAACCAATTTAATTTCCTTCAGTGGGAATAGGGGAGAAGCAGTAGATAAATCTCAACTTTATTAAAGCTTTCAAGTATCAGCCTCCTCATGGTCATAAGCTAGCTAAGAAAAAATATGGTCCCCCTCCACCTACAAAATTCTCTGTCAAACTGGAAGGATGTTGTTAAGTAAATTTCTGCAGGCATCTGCCCTGAATTTACTTCTTTGAAATATTTCTACTGCAGCCTTGTTGGTCAGAAGAGACTAACTTTCTGCATGTGGTAAAACTGCAGATGTGGTAGCAGGAGGATGAGGATCAGACATCTGAGGATGTCTGCTTCGAGTATAGTTTTGACAGGTGGAGCAGCGCATCCAGTTTGGGGCAACACATTTCTGCTTTAGAAAAAGGCAGCAAACCAAGAGATCTAGGGCTGAGAGCAGCTGGAGGTCCAGGAAACACAAGGTGCAGGAACTGGCTAAAATGTTCGCATCTTGTCTGTGGAAAAGACTGAGAAGGACTGCTGTGTAATACGGATGCACACAAAAAGGAAAGGAGTAAGTGGTCTTCCCTATCTGCTGGGGATAGGATAAGTAGTATTGGGTTAAACAGGAGCACAGGAAATTTGGGTTAAACATTAGGAAACACTCGGCAATAATATGGCTAGTTAAGCACTGGAAAAGATTGCCTGGGGAGGTTGCAGAGCTTACCTCTCCTTGGGAGTTTGCAAGAGCATGCAGGACTTACACTAACCAAAAGTACACTTGTAAAGTTGCAGATGGGCTTGAATGACCTCTCCAAATCCACTTCAACTCACTAGGACTATTTTGTGCCCAGTTTGAAGGGATAATTCAGTGTGGTGAAACAGCAGCCCTGCCTGGATGCAAGACACTACACTACAGCCACCCCCATGCCAGCCCTCCTGCGGCGTCACACTCTCCGCCATGCGCTTACACAGGCGCTTCACCTCCAGTGGAGAGGCAATCCCTCTGGCAGGCATTCCTGTATGTGAATATACATTGCAACACTTTCTTGGACTGGGGGCGAAATTGGCAGCCTTTTCCCTCCTAAACTGCAGCTCCAAGTTCTTCTCGGCTGCTGCTTGGGGCTGCCGCAGCATGCTCAGCCTGGAAATGCTTCTGAAGGCCACAGAGAGGCTTTACTCCATGCATCGCCCTGCATTTCCAGAGAAAAGGTAACCCACACACTGTGCTCTGGCTAAGGACTCATTTCAGAGGGAACCACGAAGTACCAAACACTGTGATTAAAATCCAGAAGTGCTGGAGGCCAAGCTGCAGTCTCACAAAGCAGACCGTGTCCTACCCACTGTGCCTTCCGTGCTGCTCGGGAGCATCTGTGCAAGCTCTCGGTAACACGCAGGCAAAGGGGGAGCATAGCATCACTCACCATGAACGTGTCCCCATGACACACATATTTAAACCCAGGCCTAGCCATGTGCAGAGCACGCTGGACAACACAGTCAAATTTTTTTATTAACATTGTCTCTAGAATCTTGATCTCCTTTTCAGTCACAAGGACATTCACGTTCCTGGGACCCACTGAGGCCTCAGCCAAACCCTTCTCTACCCACTGAAGGCATGGTGCTGCAGAAAGCCAACACATCAGACAGCTGAAGTGTCAGAGCTCACACAGTATGAGCTGACATTGCTGTAACAGCAAAATTAGGGGGGTTGGAAGAAGACAGAGCTTGTCTGCCGGTAAATGGATTGTACAGTGGGTACAAGAACTCTTGCATCCTGCTCCTGCACAAGCACCGATACGTTTCTTAGGCTGGCACTTGTAAAGAAGGTGTGTTCTGTTACACAACGTATTTCGTTCAATTACCAACACTTAGTTACATGCCAATAAAATGTGCATTAAGAATATGTTAAACTAATTATTTAATCACAAACCCTTCCCCCATCCTGCCCTAGCCTGGAGTGGGTTTAAGGCATAAAGACAACATGTTAAATATTCTCTTGGTTTAGGTACATGATTTTTTTCTAGCATATCGGGCCAAGTGTCTCAAACTTGCAGCAGGGAAGAGAAAAGCCACAATGCATATGGTGTGCACATGCCCAGAGACGCAGGGAGCAGGGACTGCAGTGCTGATACAGGCACTGACAGGATGTGTCTGCTCAGGATTCCACAGTGCCACCCAGCCCTTCACTGGGTTAGAGACCCAGCTTCAGCCCGTGTCATTTTGTGTCACTGTGCCAGCACTGATGGGGGTGATTGATCGGCTTAGCTGGTGCTGCAGGATTCAGGACAACAATGCGGGCAGCAGCTCTGGGAAGCACAGAGAGCACTGGCTGGGTTAATCCAAGGAGAGAAGAAACAACATTGGGGATCTGCCAGCTCTGAAAACCCTACAATAAATTAGGAGTAACTATATGCATTGTTTTAAAATGAAGGGTGCAAGCAGAGCCTGGCAGAGGCATTTTAAAGACTCCATGTTGCGCTTCAGCTGGAGGGCCTGGAAAAAAAGCCCCTTGCCTTTCACGCTGAGCTGTTCCTCGCACCCCTCATCTCAGCAGCTTCGATTGTCAAAAGCCATTCCCTGCCTTCAGGAAAGGGCCTCTCTACCTGCCCATCCCTACCGTGAAAGTTTACCATTACTCACCTACACTGAAATGTAAGAAGTGTCCCTCACACAAAGCCTCTCCACCTCTCCAACAACCCTGTCCCTTTCCCCAGGGTCCCCCCCTTGCCCTCTCAGATACCCCCTCCTGTGACTCCACCCTCCTACCAGCTGAAACACAGCACTGATTCTTTTCTAGAAGTAATGCTTCTCCTTGTCGAAACCCCAGAGAATTAGAAGATGACCCCTGAGCTTTTTGACTTGGTTACTTTCCCTCACAATTCCTTTATCTTGTGTGATCTTCCATCCCCCTTTCCCCTGCCCTATTCGCTCCTCTACTGCTGCCTCTTAATTAAACATCCTCATTTTGACACTGACCCTCTTCTTGTTTCATCTAACTCCCCTCTCACTCCCTGCACAAGCGGAGACTCCCAGCAACCTGCTCCCCCATTCTCTTCCTCCTCCCACTCTGCTTATAGTAGTAGCTACTCGCCTGTTCTCCTGATAGTAATTCAGACTTCCCTGGGCTGCATTATGAAGATAAGCTGCTCCTCGTACCGACAAAGGAATTGCTAATGGTCGTGCCTGCTTTCTCATCCTGGGGACAGCGGCTGCTTCTGTCAGTAACTTCTTCCCTCACACTAGCAGCTCTCCAGCACGCCCCATAAAATAGGCCACATTTATGATTGTTGGCACACTAACAGGGTTACTGGGCAGCTTTTTTCAGGACAAACTTAACAACTTGCATATAGATGGACCCAGACACAGCTCCGGTTAGAGACAATGGGAGATTTACTATTGCGTGTATTTGCACCAAGATTTGGTGGCTTTGTATGAACAAAATAGAAACAGAAAATAATTATTTGTTTGCCAACCCGCTGAATGTAGGGGGGAAGCACAAAGTTTTATTCATCTGCGAGCTCAGCAGATGTCAGTGTATGAATGGCCTGATTTCAGCTCATTTTTGGACTAATGAAGATTTAATACAGCTAACAGAACCACGAGGTAATTCTGGTTTTGAACAAAAACCAATTCCATATCACCCCATAACTTGTCACAATTAAACATTAACTCCATGAATTTTGTTGGTGGCGTTTTGTTAGAACAGCTTCCGAGGAAAGCGATAGCTCGGTCATTATTTGACTGTCTGTTATAGCAGAGTCTATCACCGCTGAAAGCCTAGAATAATGGCCTGCGTTATTCTTTAGCATCTTTTTCTATACGGCTTTTGAGGGAGCTGTAATTGAAGAGAAATGAAAGGGCAGCCAACCAAGAGACAATGCTGCAAGGATCAGTACTGGAATGTGAGACAACATACTTTAAAAGCTGAAACTTTCAAACTCCTGCGATGTGTGTACTTTCAGAGAGGGTAACATCAATAGCAAAAAAAAAATAAAGAAACCCCAGCTATTTTTTCCCCTGATTAAGAGATAATCAAACTCACTTTTTTCCAACTTCATGTTTATAATCTGATGGCCTCCTTTGAAAGCATGGGAAAAAAGAAAAAAGGTTAATGCCTTCACTGGATACCTATTTTTAACTGCTGTTTTCCTTAGAAAATGTGATTAACTACAAAGGTGGAAGAGACCAGTGGAATAGGGACGCGGAAGCACCAAGGCAGGGTGCTAAGAAGCAGGGACCCTACAGCAATTTACAGCAAGGTTGCAAAACAGGAACTGCTATTTAGCATCAGGTCCCATGTCAGCTGGCTCTCCAGTTACGTCAGCGCCGTACCTCCTGGTTCCTAGTGCTTACAGAGAGCTGAAACACCACAGACAGCATTTTCCATACTCATGTTTCAAACTCCAGTACTTACAGGATTGCCAGGGGCTTACTGTTGTGCACTGACTGATGCACCAAGCTTAAAGTTTCCTCCTGTTTCTACAAATATTAACAAGTCGAGGCTCTCTGAGGGCCTGATGTAAAGCTACTGAAGCCATTTTAAAGCCATTAAAGTCAGTGGGAATCTTTACATCTGTCTCTTGCACTCACGGATTATTCAAGCACTTAGGCGTGTACTTCTTACTCAGGCAAACCATCCTACTGAAGAAGCTGCTCGTCTTAACCACAAAAACTGGCTGAGTTTAAGACAGGTTTAGCTAAACCTGGTGAGGCTAAACCCAAACTACAGCTTTTCCCTATCCAAGACAATTCAACAACATGACCCATTTCTGGAATTACCTGTATATGTTTTGCAATCAAGACTTAAAGTGATATAATCAAGGACTGAGGTTATTCAAAATAAACTGGATCCCAAACATCAAATCACAAACAGGAGAACACTGTGGCTATTTTAAGCAGCAATAAGCAATGTTTCCTCCAGTGTACACCCCAAAAAGATTAAGTAAGTTTATGTTGCTTTTAATGATGGAGAATCGAACAAAGCATAATTTGGAACCAGTTTTCAGTGCTCCTGCCAAACTCTGAGTAAAACATCATTTACCTCCTAAGTGAACATTTTTCTGGCAGTTTTGTATGAATTAAACATTTTGGTCATTTAAAGGAATAACGTTAAAAATCTGGAGTGTTCTTAAAATAGCAGATCGCTATACTTGAAATATCTTTTCTGATTTCAGGGAACTCCCCCTATGTAAGTAACTTGCCATGAAAACCACAGCTATTTTGCACTAATTTCAGAGCAGGCTTATGAAAATAATATAATGAGGCAAAGCACTCAGCAACACCAGAGCATGGGGACCACAATGCTGTAATAGATGATATCAAGATGATGGCAAAATAATGTCACTGCAGTCACTGGAGACTACATTACTATGTCAAGATGATGGCAAAATGATTTTGACGCAAGTCTATTGAAACTCTGTTAAAATATCCAGATGATTGCAACATATCAGGCAAATTCCCCAGAGGCAGCGACTGAGAAATTTGTGTTAAAGTATTTCAAATACACTGCTCTAACCTATGTTACACGGGCGAGATCCTGGCTCGCTGGTGTGTTAGCCTGACCGCACCAACATCAGACAAAGCTCTACAAAGAAAAGCTTTGCCTCTTGTGTGGCAACTTCTGATGCTCCTCAGCATGTCAGGATACGTAGCCGACTGTCTTCTCTGCTTGGCCAGCTATAGTTAGAGGTGGCAGTGGCAAGATGATGTGGCTGAGAAAATAAGCTCCCTTGCAAATGCAGCTGCCTCTGAGGCTGGGCAGCTCAAGAAAGGTATGCCACAGAGAGGCAAGCTACACCCTGATGCTCCCAAAGTGGAAATATCAGGTAGCAACTTAGAATCACTGCCCAAATCTGTTAGAAGCATTCCCATCCTGGAGAACAGTAAACGTGTCAAAGGCAATAGAGAGTTAAGGAAGCTTTATCAGCCTCTCCCCATATGAACAGGCTGGAACAGGCTGCCCAGAGAAGTAGTGGATGCCCCATCCCTAGAAGTGTTCAAGGCCAGACTGGATGGGGCCCTGGGCAACCTTGTGTAGATCCAGGCCTGGAGGTTGGTGGCCCTGCCTGTGGCAGGGGGGTTGGAGCTCTATGATCCTTGGGGTCCCTTCCAACCCATGCCATTCTATGATTCTATGAAATGGTGAGTTCATCACCAAAGGGATACTATCCTAGATAAACTCACAATTTACCCAAAGGGGCATAATCGTTTCTTACGGAACAGAAGGACTGCTCCTGAGATCACAGCCAAGCATTCAAACACCAGTAGAAGTTAGCTGTGGCGATACTGATGGAAAGCACACGCGCTCCTCTGAGTTGGTTACACAGAAGTGTAGCAACAAGAAGTCATAAAGCCTCTTCTGCAAGAAAGTCCTGCGGAACATCAGCCACCACTGCTCCCTGTTCCCACAGGGACTGACAGTCCCCTCGCTGTAAGAGCGGCATGCTCAGCAGGAACTGTACATGCTAACTGCAGGATTGAGCCCTTGGACGATTGTTAGAGCAATTAGTGCAGAAGCAGCAACATTCTTGTTATCAGAACTAACAAGAAGCTGCAAGAGCTGCTTCAACAGAAATAGTCGAGGCTGCTCTAATTATATGTTCTTTGCATAGGCTGGCGAGCACGATGATTTTAGAAACTGGGTTATTCAAGCTTCTGAGGTTACAAATTCTGCTGTGCCAGCTCCACCCACTAAGTAAAAGGTTGTACACGGCAGTCAGCGAGCCGATTCGTGCCGTGCAGCCACAACTGTAGGCAACTGGGAAGGTAAAATAAGGCTGTTCAAAGGGTTGCCAGTCATATTTAGAAGATGGCCTTGCTAGACTCGTGGTTCTGCTACAGGTACGTTTCAAGACCAGTGAAAAAATGTTTTCTGCCATTGTCTAGAGAAAGCAGCCTTCACCGCCTGTCTTCTAACCTTCCTGCTGTGACCCACTTGTTCCTCAGCCCCAGCCGACAATGCGGGGCTAGCCCCTGCGCTCAGCTGTGCCCTGGATCTTGGGCTCATCGAGTCTACTGCGAACAGATGGAGCTTGGGGTTCCTACAAACCCCATCTGCTCTTGCAGCAGCCACTATTAGTACTCCTTAAGGAAGAAGCCTAGGTCCTCCCAGAAATGCCACTCATCCTTGTTGCTTTGCCTTGTCACTTAGGAGGGCAGATGGACCAGTGGGAAGGTGGCAGAACACGTCAGCTGCACCCCCAGCGCTGGGCACGCCTGATCTTCCCAAAGGAATACAAGCAAGGGCCTCCAGGCCTCACTCCACCCGCACGGACTCATGGCTACTTCTGCCAGAAAAGTACCCCACTGTAGTGTAAATTCAGCTGGAGGAGTCAGTATCTATCTCCTGGTTCAGAGTGCAGCAGAGAGGGATGAATATACACCGTTTTGCAAAACACAGTTCACATCCTTAGCTGGCTCCTGAATAATTTGTAGATCAGATTTAAAGTCCTAATCCTAATTTACAAGATCTTTATTGGTCAAGGACTAAATTATGTCAGGACTTAAGTTCAGGCGCACCTCTCCAGGCAGGTGCGCTCACAAGATGAGTTCTGACCAAGCTCTGAGAAACAGAGGGCAATGCAACAGGAGGTGCAATTAAACCAGAAGCCAGCTCACCACAGCTTAGCATTTCTGCTCAGAAGAGATAGGCAAGAAGTGAATGGAGAGGGTGGGAGTGCAGAGAGCAGGAGGTCACTCCACACACAGCTCTTCAGCTTAGATGTTCCCCAGTGCTTACACCACAGGCTCAATTGGAAGATACAGGAGCACATCCCTGGTCCAGATTCCTTCCATAGATATCTTTCTGCCTATGTCAAGGGGAGACTCAGCACCCCACATCACCCCTCCTCATCTCACAGGACACAGGCCTGCCTGTGCAGAAGGGAACCAGTGTGGGTGACCAGGGGCTATAGACCCACAGGGGACACCATTTGGTCTAGCTGCATCCCCACACAGGTCACACACAAACCCTGGTGCAAAGCCAGATCCGGCACACATGGCACAAAGGAACAGATTTTGCTTTAAATAACCAGTAAAAATCTGGGGATAAAAACCAAGTGGAAATTATTTCTGTGCCTTCCCAGTCTCAGTAAGGATTTAAACTGGGAACCAAGGGGTATTTGGGATGCTCTGCTCCAGTGCTTCTCCATTTTACCTCAGATCCATTCCAGTTGCACAGACTGAAGTGAAAGCATGATTGTTTTTAAGGCATCCAGGGCCAGTCAGTATAAACCGACCAGCATATAAGAGGTTATACTGGCATCTTCCCCATTCTCCAGTGCTGAGTAGAGCTGTGCTATTAGAGAAAACCTGGTAAATGCACAGATTTCTTTTGGTTGGCTTTGTTTCCTATTAAGACAAATTTCTGCTTCCAGTCACACTAGCTGACTACAGAGTAATGCCATTAAATTCAGTTTTGATAGCTATTAGAGTTAAATTATTTGCCCCTCAAAGCTCAAAGATGAAAATCAGTGGCGGAAACACAGGCATCTTTACTGGGTGTCAGGGTGACTACAGTACCATCAAGCAACCAGAATGTGAACACTGTTCTTTTAACATGGAACTAGCTGTAGTAGCTCAATTATTTCCTTTATTTTCCTACTGTCACTAATATAAATCAATACTTTTCCATCTGCTGCCATTCCTAGACTTGAACTGTGAATTTGAACCATGTATTGCCTTTCTAACCATTATGCAACCTCTTGACAGAAACCCATTATAAACCTTTCAATTTATTCTGCAGCACAGCTCTGCTGGTGATATTTACATCTGTAACATACACATCTCTTGCTCTTTTCTTTCTTGAAGCCTCTTTTATTGCATCACACTTGCACACTGTACTCACTTCAGCCTCTAGCCAAGGAAAATACAGACAAAAGTATACTACTTAAACCTGTTTTCATTTTAATTGCAGACTTCGGTGTTTCCAGTGAGAGGATCATAAAGATCTGTCAACAGAAGAGGGAGTTGATTTCAGCTTTTAATGCCTCCATGGTACAGGAGGCTTGTTATGGATCACGCTACTCCTGGGGATATCAAGCTGTTTCCATCACTGCACGAAGCTGCTCCTTAGATGTGCATGATGTAGGCGCCCACCCCAGCTGTGGATCTCTGTATTGGTTGTATCATCCAACCCTCTATTTTCCCACACAGGTATCCAGAGATGAGTTTCACAGCACGGAGGAAGCAGCCTGACAGGACCCTTCTCTGTGACAGGAGATGACAGGTTTCATTGCTGACCCAGGAGGACCATACTTGCTCAGAGTCACAGGTGCTTTCCTGCTAGTCCCTCCTGCAGTCTCTGCTGGTCCAGGAGTAAGGCAGGTGACTACTACAGAAGTGAGACCCTGCCCAAAGTAGACCACTCAAAGTGGCTTCCCAATACAGCCAAGACTTTTTTATTTTTTCAGGCTAACTTGGAATGCCTCTTGAAATTACATCTGCAGAGTCCACAGCCTGGCCTTTCAACACACATGCACGCAAATGCTCCTTGCTCACGCCAGCCAGTGGCTAATTGAGTGTGACATCAGACCAGCAACCAATCCACACAGTAACTCTGGAAGTTTTTCAGCAAGGTTACCTAGGCAGGAACTTAAAACAGGGGAAAAGAAGTGGGAAAACACATATTGCCTGATGAAACTCCAAAATGGATTGCACATTAGCAGTAGTCATGTCTCAGAGAGAATGGGGGTTGCTGACCACAGACTACACCTTGCAGGAAGATGGGAACCACCATCCTGGATCACTACACCTGTCCCTGTAGCCTGGTATGGTGGGCCAGAGGAAGGGTGGCTGTAATAGCTGATTATGGAACAGCCTGCCCTAAAGGGAAGTATTTCCTTGGGTCTCCTCAGTCAGCACTTACATACGTTACGATTTGTAAGCATTTAGTTCTCTTAAGATTTTTATCCTAGTTAGTATCACTGTAGATAAGCTTGTGACCGGTTTCTTAGCATTTAATTGTCCTTTCTTGACTACTAGTATGGTCCCAATAGTCTGTTCTATCCATTACACAGGTGTTGAAGAAAAATAAATCCAACTTTGTGAGTATGAAGTCTGAGCAACTTTACTCGTCATAAGATCTTGTGCAAGAAAGACCCAGCACTGCAGTCAGATGGAGGAGAGGTTCCCACTCTGGCTGGGAACAATGTGCCAAGAAGAGAAAAAAAATAAATTCCATTGCTTGAAAGATAAATATCTTTCCATATCTTGCATGACTTTTGGCTTTGTTATCATGAAAGGTGTCTGAGAATTCCCTGATGCCCATTCTGGTTTACATTCGTTATTTTACATATCATTATTCTGTCAGATTTAATTTGCCCATTTCCTAAAGTTTTCCAAAAAATCAGGTTTTCCTTGGATCTTTTGTTAAGAACACATGGAAATAAGAAGCTTTGTCTTTAAACGAATTACAGCACCACTCACTGTACTCAGTGCTGCTCAGTGGTTCGGCTATAGCTATGTCTTTAGCCAACTTGTCTGTTAGTTAGGACTAAGAATAGCCTCCCCTCCCGTGTGCTCTGCAGCTAGTTATTTCAGTTGTGATTACTGAAGGGCTTCAGGATTTATTTTGCTCTGTCCAATTTGACCAGTTTATAAGAGGGAAGCTGGACTCACCAATTATTACTGGTTTATTTAGGGGAGGTTTTCGCCTCTTTGATCTCCCTCAATGTTTTAATCACAACTTTTTCTCGAGCCAAAGAAATAAATATGACTTTATTTATGTAACAGCATTCTCACTGACTTGGGGTTTTTCTCTCTCGGGTGTTTATAGCATAGTTTGCTCCACACAAAAATGCAATCTGTACACAGACTCTTGGCTATAATACTGGTTGCTGCACTGATGAGCTGGTCTGCTCTCCATATGCACTTTATACCTTGGCACCACAGCCTGGCACCTGGTCGTATTTCAGTGCTGGGTCCAGAAAGGAAATAGGACTGTACATAAAAAGATACCAGAGCTACCCGAGGAATACTAGGCATGAGGTATCTAGTTGCAAGCAGGAACACGACTATGAGATAAAATCATATAATTTTGGTGTGGATATTACTGTGCTGATAACCACACTGAACTGCTGAGAGCATCCTGTGCCTACCAAAAAGATGATAGCCTGGTTCTACCAAAGTAAAGCTGCAGAAGTTTCCAAACGCTGGAGCAGAACGAGAGCGCCGATGGCTTGTGCACTTAATAATAGGTAGCGTGCCTTCTCTCCTGAAAAACCTCCCTCTTGAGTATTTATAAAACATAACGTGGTGTCAGAAGTTATCCGAGCCAAAGATGGAGCAATTGCTTCCTCCAAGTCTGCAAGGCAAGCTTGCAGAAAAACTGTGTCAGCTTAGCAATGTTTCGAAATATTCTTCTCTGCCATGGGGGCTGCAGAGGAGTCGCCTGTGGGGTACACCGTGACATTTCTTGGGGTGGGGGTTGCTCCGCAGCCTCCCAAGTACAGAGCATATTAGGCAGGGAGAAGATTAAAAAGATTTTTGACACGGTGATGGGTGCTAAATAAAAGTCTGACAGTGGCTAGGAAGAGCTGCCAGAGAAACTTGCACAGAAATCTCAAGCCAGAAAAAAGTTAGCTTGGGAGTTGGGGGGGACACTGAGGTGAGCTGCCTACACATAAGCATCAGAGAAGCACCCACAACGAAAGTCACATATACCTTAATTTTAACAACTTCCACCCTTCTGACAGCCAAAACACAGTGCTAGAGCAGCAGACACACAGGATCAGGTTTCCAGCCCCACTCTGCTTTTTGTGCCTTGACACTTAGGAAGAAGGGGCTACAGCAGCTGGTGTAACCTAGTAAACAGAAGCTTTACCTAGTTTTGCTTTGGAAAGAGCTGCCAGGTTTGGCTCTCCTCCTCTAAGTTTTACCCCTCGTGTTTTGCCAGTCAAATGAGCCCCACTAGCTCCTGTTGACAGTAACCCTGCAGAGACTCCGGTCTTGGCTGGAGCCCCGATGAACTCTCCTCACTGGGCGTGCCCTGTCCTGCTAGGGATAAAACGGAGCATTCAGCTGGTGCTCACCACAAGGAATAAATAAAACCAGGAAGGAACTGAAGGCTAGTAGAAGAGCAGTCGGCAACGGTGACGTCTGCAGCGTGCGTTTGACCCTGGTCTGTGCTGGCCCCGTGCCCTGCCTCGCTCACTGCGCACATTGTTACAGCGTCAGCCCCGGGCACCCGTTGCGGCAGGAGCCTGATTGCACAAGCAAGTGCCGCTCTTCACCTCTGCCACGGGGACATGCCGGTAGTGGCCCCTGCCAGCTGGACGCAGCGCTTGGTGGCAGAGCCTTGTAGGAGAAGGGCCCCAAGCTCCAGCCCTGCCTGGGAAGCAGCCATGCCACCGCGGTGCCGTGGGCTAAGCTGGACCTGCGAAGCCACTGCAGGAGAGACCGAAGTATTTTATTTTTTAAAATGAGGAAAAAACCAACCCTGGGAGATTTTCACAGCTCCAGGCTGGCACGCCAGCACCGTGCTCCTGAATTAGCACCACTTGAGCAGGGCAATTCCCAGTATCAGCTGGGAAAGGGCAGGCACGAGCAGGCAAATGCAGGCATTGGGGAACATTTAATATGGAGCCGGGTGAATAAGTATCTTGTGCTACTGCCAGGAGGCCCAGCTGTCAGCACCGCCTTTTACCCGAGACCGCTGCCTCCCGAGCTGGCCAGAGATGTGTGTAGGCAGTTTCTG
Source organism: Zapornia atra (assembly GCA_013400835.1). NCBI lineage: Eukaryota > Metazoa > Chordata > Aves > Gruiformes > Rallidae > Zapornia > Zapornia atra. The sequence goes on along the minus strand of VZTU01006450.1, from coordinate 126,933 downwards.
GTCACACTGAGGAGCGGGTGGCCATTACCTGCTGCCTCTGACCACGTGCTCAGGCTCCACTGCCAGGGGTTACGGACAGGGAACAAAGGTGATGAGGGGAAGGGTCCTGGTAACAGAACTCTGTGCTGGCTTTCATGAGTGGTCCCCCACATTCACACTACATCACCTCTGCTTACAGCCAAGCCATGCAAGGTGTCACCCAAGGGAAGGGACAGTACCCCTGTAAGAGTGTAGCCCACGATTTCCTGGGATTGCCAGGAACAGCAACAGAGCACAGAGGACAGCCTCTGAAACCACTCCATGAGGCATGTGTCTCTGGTTTCTCTGAAGTTGGAGAGATTTCAAAATTACTTAGTAAGAGTTACAATTCACAGCATTGAAAAAGGTGGTTTAAGGCAGGCACTTCCAGATAATCCAGCCTGAGACCATGCTGGTCTCTCCTGGAAAAACACAGTGAAATCACTGTGGAGGAAAATGAATTATTAAAATTATTGCAGAAGCCTTGTGCCAAAGTGAGGAAGGAATTGATTGCTACTATCTGGATTCAGGACCCGATTTCCTACTTGGCAAATTCTAGATTTCATTATGTCCTTAAAGTGCCTAACTCTGATTTGGTATTCTAGTTTGTATTCCCAAAAACCCCACAAAACCAGATATGATATGAAAAAACTTACATTTATATGTACTTGCAGGGCTTAAAAAAAATTTGGCACACAGTTTTCTGTGACATAGTTCAAACCAGTGTTTTATATAATGGTTGTTATTTCAAAAGGCATGAAACTAAGAACATAAGAAAATGAGAAATGGATCGTTTAACTTCAAAGGGAAATAAACCCTCACTTCCTACTTGTGCCCCACTGTTCTACATTGCAATTAAATGACTAGTTTCATACACAATGCTGTGATTTATCGTTAGTCAGAATGTAAAAGCTAGCTTGTGCTTTAGTTAAAAAAAAGACTACCCAGTTTGTAGGATTGTGATGCCCAACTGTAAGTGTATTTGGCTAAAATTAAATCCAATCAAAGGACATGAAGGAAACTTCAAGATGAAAATAAGGACTGGGCATTAAGAAACAGCAGGATGAAGCAGCCCAAAACTATTAACTGAAGATCTACATCAAACTTCCATTTTTCAGTTAATTTCTTATGCCAAGCTCAAGAGCAGAAGTAAAACTCCTGGGCTAGAACGATGTCAGTAGGGAAAAACACCTCAGTCATCAGCAACACAGAAACTACAACGTTAAATTGGTATTTTCATGTCAACATCCCTGTACTCTTCCCTGTTCCAAATCACAAAAACCCCACGATCCCAAAAGAAACCCCACCAGAACACCCCACAGTATAAAAAAATTCTCCTTTTTCCCCCCCCACTACTCACAGCCCCACCGAGGAGCCAGGCAAGCGATGGCCCTCCCTGCTCAGAGCACCCAGTAGAGCTCAGCTACCACAGATTGGCCTCACTAGGGTCTGGTACCCATCCAGTGGTAATTGCACTAAGGAGTAAAGGGGACCAGGAACCCAGCTGCATTTGGGAATCCCCCTGCTTTTTCAGTACGCGTTGCCTTTTATCCAGGGTTTGTGGCCACTCCGCAATTAAGAGCTTAATGCACGTAAGATATACTTTGCAAGCGAAACATTATTCATTAACAAATCTGATTAAACTGCTAATGCAGCGAGCACTAGCGCAAGTTCAGAAAGACAAATAGTCTCAGTGGTGCAGGGTTTGTGAGGAATGTTACCCGTAAATGGATTTTAACTATTTAAATTGGCTTCTGCTCAGAGACGATGAAAAGACATAACGGGGCACAGAACACTTCACTGAGCTTACTGTGCTTCACGTGAGGGGAAAAATCCTGCGGATTAAGACATCAGAACAATAGCAGCATAATTCTGTGAGGATACCTGCATTGTAATCCTAGATTAAAGAAAAAACACAACCTTTTTTTCCCACCCCCCCAGCAGCACTTCCCTGATTATCACAGATTTGTTAGTAATGGGTATTTCTTCCCGGGTGCAGAGCATTTACAAGCCAGGCTGTACCGACCAAGTCCTGTTCAGATCCTGGATTCCACAGAGGTCTGCTGCTGCTTTGCTGCTGTACTGGTGAGGTCGTTACGCTTTCATCCCTTTATAAGCGTGCCGATGTTTCAGAGTGCAGAGGCAAGTTATTACATGAGAATTTTAGCTTTTACCTTTTTGCTAAAGGTGTATTTTCACCATTTTGACAGGACTAAAGGAAAAAGTTCCCACTGGCCGCGACAGACAGCTGCTGGCTTTCCCTCCTTGCTCATACCTACTTTTCACATTTTTTCCAGATGTCTGATACCAAGTCCTGTAAGCAAGTAACTCAAATGCCAGTACACACAAATAAACCAGTCTTCTCAGAGGTAATAGCTCCTCCTGCTAGATTATGCCCCTGCTAAATACAGGTCCACTTTGAGCCTTTTGAGAGCACCCTATTTCCTTGCCTTCAGACAACAAGCCCTTATCTCCAGCACTTCCATTCGGTGGGGAACAGCTGGGGCAGGGTGCGGCAGCCCATGGCGCAGGCTGGCTTGCAAAGATTGCTGGTGCTGTGGTTTATGGCCTTTTTTTGATCCCTGTTTGTGTGGCAGTAGGTGTATGACACTGACCTGCTGAGCTATGCTAGTGTGGCCAGAACATTTTGGTGATTATTTCATTGTATGACCGAGAGCTCCGATGGCTTCTGTACAACACCAGTCCCCCAAAATGCATGTTCTAGGAGAGCCTGGAAAATGAATAGTTTAAAATCGCCCAGGTGGGTTTTTTTGCTCTTCCCATTGATCTTGTATCTCATTCTCCAAAACTCAAGCTGAGCCCCAAACCAAAAGTCCCAAGATCAATACAAGATTCAGCCCATGATTTCTAGGGCTGTTTTTGCAGCCCAAGAAATAATCGCTGGTCAAACCTCCCAGTGATAACAAGCTGCGTAAACAGACTGTTTACAGTGACCCAATATAAACTTCCCCGTACAAATTCAGCACCTTTCCCTCTTACAGAAGCTTGTTTCATACATTCAGTCTTGTTTGATGGTAGTCACAGAACCAAGCAGTTCAGAGTTTCTGAAACATCTAGGGAGACAGAAATCAAACGGTGCTCAAGCTAGTTAATTAAAACATTTCAGAATCTTTCACCTGTGGTATCAAGCTGTTTGTTAAGTGAAGAATTGAGAGACTAACAGAGCAGGTGCTGCTGCAAGCACAGATTGCCATAGAAAATCGCTTTATAGAAGCCTATCAGAAGTAGTCTGACTACAGGATCTAATAGAGAGGGCAGCGTATGTTCATTGCTTCTCATTACCTGATTGTGAAACCTTTAGTTAAGGAGACCTCTCATTGAAGTCAATAGGGATTTTCCCAGAGTAAGACTGCAGGATTGGGACCACACTGTGCCATTATGGTAGATATCACAAAGACCAGGCTGCTTATATTATGGTTTTCAATGGCAGCATCTGATCTGAAGCCAAATGAATTTAATAGAATACTTCCCATTGATTTCATTGCAGACTAGATCAGGAGAAGAGACCTGGATGGTCTAGGATTAAATAGTAGAATGAAGCAACTTTCAAGTTATTTAACAGGTTGTATATTTATAATCCCCCTGGCTTCATCCCCAACTTGGCCCCCCCAAAAGTTTTTATTTAAGGAATATCAAATGATACCATGGAAGGGGGAAAAATCTAACCTGCAAACAGCTAGAATAATGTGAATAGGCTGCTGTTTGGTACTTCAGGGCATCATCATCTATTGATTTTTAATGGAAAAGAACATTAGAAAGTTCAGAAGCAAACATCTGCACATCTCAGCAGTACCAAAGTCAGTGACACTTGATCCATTTCCACAGAAGGACCAAGATAAACGCTTATGATACCAATTGTCTAAGATCTGTCCTTTTAGGAGGTCTCTTGAGCCTCAGCTCTGGAGGACCCACTTGAAATCATTGCCAATGCATGTGAGCAGGTGTATTTGCCTCAGCCAGCAATTTCTAGGAGAGAAGCCTTACAGAATCACAGAACGTTAGGGGTT
>VZTU01006450.1:23226-122682 GCA_013400835.1 Zapornia atra | reverse complement strand
TGGAACCCCTGTGCTCTAGCTTGCACCCATTGTCCCTTGTCCTGTCGCTGGCCATCACTGAGAAGAGCCTGGCTCCATCCTTCTGACATTTAGCCTTTACATATTTATAGACATCTATGAGGTCACCCCTCAGTCTCCTCCAGTCTAAAGAGACCCAATTCCCTCAGCCTGTCCTCATAATGATGGTGTTCCACCCCCTTAATCATCTTAATGGCCCTGCGCTGGACTCTTTCAAGGAGTCCCTTTTGAACTGAGGGGCCCAGAACTGGACACAATATTTCAGGTGTGAACTCACCAGGGCAGAGTAGGGGGGAGGAGAGCCTCTCTCTACCTACTAGCCTCCAGTCTGTGTAGTCCTCGGGGCAGAGGGTGTAATTTATTTGCAGTTATACGGTGTGTGTATACATACAAGGGTGCCCTAGTGCTATCTAAGATTATAAGTAGCAGTATGTTTAGGTTATCTCAAGGCTATGAGTGGATTATTTAAAATAGTCACATCACTCTTTTCCAGATAAACTAAAAGGAGAGAAACTGAAGAATATTTTAAAGAACTTTCCAGAAAATGTTTACTTTAGAAGAAACCTTCCCAGATGTTTGCTTTCTCACTTGCTCTTAAAATCCCACTTTCCTACTCACCCTAATAAAAGTGATAACCATGATAAAGCATTTCTCTGCATCGAGCCTTGTTTTTTCCCACTGAACTAACCTCCTTCTGGAAGTTTATCTTCACTAGGACACACATGCTACCTCTTTCCCATTGGTGCAGCTTTGCGTTAGTAGTTATTTTTTTGTGTTGCCCCAGAAGATTCTCATTTTACATGGGCAGAAGAAAGGGATACTAAGGAGTGGTAGAAAAATGTGCGTGCAACAATGAAGCTTCTTTTTCCAATTTATCTGTGTGCACCATAAATGAACCACAACCACATCTAGTAAAGTGTTTATCCGGTCTCCACTCTGCTGCATGACATACATGTGTTAATCAAACACAAATATAGCTACAATTTACAAGAGGTGTCTCCTAGAGAATTTTTTTTTAAACAACATGAAAAGATAATTCTACCTCAATACATATTCTTTGTTTGCAAATGCACTATTGTTTGATATGTGTTAACTTCCCAGGCTCTCAAGTATCCATTACTGCCAGTTACCATCTCTCTCAAGCGACCACACCAGTCAAGTTGCAGCTTTACAGATGAACTTCTTCATTTTTCAGAGGCAATCTGTCCTTCTAGTTCCCCCTCCCCCCTCTCAGATGTTGTTTCAGAGATGAAAGGAGCCTCTCTCAGAAGTTGTTTCCTTTCCATCTCAGTTCCTTTCTGACAGGAGATGGTTCAGTTGTAGAAGACTTCCAGAAGTGTACCAAACTAGTCTCAGAAGCTTGAGATTCTTTGTGCCTCTGTTTCCCCGCTTACCAACTGCAACCCTACCAAACTACCTCCCAGGCTCAGTTCATTAAGCCCTGTTCATCAAACACAAGCATTTTTACAAAAAGTGGTAGAGGCAAAGCCATTATTCCGGTATTGCTTTCATTTCAAGACAACCCTTAGTGCAAGTTTTTCTTCCCTCTCCTGAAAGAGGGATAAATAAATACACTTTTCCTCAGGTAGCAAACCCAGACTTGCTGCACCAAAACGTCTAAGCACCACTATCTCATGTGAAAGGACCAAGACTCTCAGATGGATAAGAAGCAACAGCAGATTCAAGCCTCTGTGCACATATAATTGGGACAAAGAGCCACACGAGTGAGGATTACATACGCATAATAACACATTCTACCAGTGATTACAGTGGAGACAGCACTGCCCATCTAGATCTGCAGCAGCTCCTGTGCATGCACACAAAGCGTTTGCTCTCTGCTGTATCGATGAACAGGAGTGGAACAACCTTTTTTTTTTTTAAAAAAAAAAAAAAAATCACTGAAGAGGACAAAAAAAGCATATGCTAAGGTATGATTGACAGCCGCCATAATGGACTGTCATGTCAAAAGAACTGCCTTGCTAATTCTCTTACATAATGAGCTAGATGCTAGGCTCTCCTTGCAAGTTTGATTGTGCACCCTTCCATCAATCTTACCGACATCTTGGCATCTAAAATACAGCAAAACCACTTAACAAGGGCTCTTTAAACAGGCAAGAGGAGGGATGTCTCTATGTATTAAATGTGATGTGGAGGTTGCTATGGTAAATTTGAGCATGTGAACGTTGCAGTGCAAAATTCCACGCTGGTGGCTGGAGCTGAGGTTAGCCATGCCTCCAGGTTCTTTAAGCGCACTTGGACTGCATTATTTAAAGCATGGAAAGAATATGGTTCTGGTGCCAGTTCCATGGTAGGGGGAAAAAAGAAAAAGTGCCTTTGTCTAATCTTCTTTTTTTGTGTGTGTGCAGATCCCTAGGGTGTTGATGACGAGTATCTGAAATGGATTGTAGTATGCTCTCCACAGCTTTCAAATACAGGGCTCCATCCCCCAGACTCCTTCAGTAACCAAGCCTGGAAATATGTATGCATTTTTCTCTTTTTTTTTTTTTGTATTTTCCTTGCTTCATCTGGCTGTCACAGTTACATAATGCTGCCAGTTGTAATCGCAGCTCAATGGTGTTGTTAGGCAACTCGGTTAGCTTTATTTATTGAATTGAAAATTGCCATATAGGTGTCGATTATCTGCCCCAGAGTTCTGATGATTATAGCTTTAACTATTGGCACTTCCTTTATTACCAGCCCTCTGACTTCCCATTTTGCTTGCTAAATTTATAATCCACAGAGCCCCTTCAGCTGTGAACTGCTCCCTCCCAAGCAATTGCAGATTAATTGCCAGCTCCACCCCAGGGCCCTGTAGCAGAGGGGGTCTGAACTGCACGGCACAGAGTGAAGTTCAGTGTGCAAACATTTACCAGGATTTACTGTTCTCTGAGTTATTTCACTTTTTCCTTTTAGAAGGAGCTCCATTGGAAACCTCCTGCTTCCACAGCCCCACAGTGACATCACTGTTTTGTTCCTGTTTTGTTGTTACTACTCATGTGTGATCACAAAGGCACCAAAACAAGTGGTACACTACTAACAGCTATCTCCACCATGGCTCAGCACCTCAGCAGCATATAGAATCCACCACCACTATGCCTGCTATTTTATCCAGTACCTCCAGATATGTTTATTCAGGGATATTATTGTTTCTGGTTGTTCCATTTTTCTATTTCTTCTTGCTCATACAGAGCAATTTTAAGCGTCAGCTTAGTCCATGCTCCCTACATACACCTCTTCCTTTTGGTCAAGGGACTACAACATTCTCCTCCACAAAGAATCACGTCTTGCATGCGTGATTCTATTGTTCTCACTTTGCAAAACCAAAGCCTCTGGCAGACAAGCCCTGGTCTGACCGAGCACAACTGCTGACCTGACTGTTCAGTGCAATCTTCACAACTGGAGTTGTTTTCAATCTCCCATACACTTTCTTGGTTGGGTTTGGCTTCCAAAGCTTTTATGCAGTTGCCCCCCAATGCTAGAGTCTTCCTCACATCTTTATTTAAACAAGTTTAACAGGACTCTTAACCCTCCAACTTGGAAATGCCTTCCTAAGGCACTGCAGTGGCTCCAAAGGTCAACCCCCTTGTATGTACATGCAGCAGCTCCAGCAGTAACAGCACCAACTCCATCTCATCCAGCTGACCTCCACAGCCTGCGCAGTCAAACACCAGCCCCCAAGAAACAACTTGATATCTTAGCATCATTTCCCTTCTCAAGCAACTTTCAGTTCAAGACTCGTCTCGCCAAGGTTTCTTACCTCATGCTCTCTGTCCTTCCTCTTTGTGGTTCCAGACTCAAGCTATGCAGTGGATTGCTCCCCTCTCATCCAGCCCTAATCTTGCCATTGCAGTCCTACAGCACCTTTCCCAAGCAGCACACAACAAGCCAAGGCAGCCTCACCTCCCTATAAAACCCTCCCTCATTGGCCACAGTTGTTGATAAATTAATGCCTTGAATGTTCAATTAGTAGAATTGCACCAAGGTGTTTAAAGGCTCGGGGCTGTATCTTGTAAGCCTGTGGATGTAGAGGTGACTTTCTGAAAGTAAAAACAGAAGTGGTTCTGGTTTTTAACATAAAACTGTTAGCTGTCCATTATTTCCTTGATATCTCTAATAAACTTTTTCCCAGTGTTTCCCTATGGATTTTTCAAAGCAGTATGTCTGCTTGGGCCACACACCTGCTCAGTTCACCTGAGAACACTTTACCAGCAAATTACCATCCTTGGTGACAAATTCATCCTCTGGGATCCCAAGCCCTGCTCCAGACAGTCTAGCACACAACAAAAGTCTTGCCCATCCTGCATACACCAGCTCAATAAGGGTGATGTATTTCCATAGGCACCAGGAATGAAATTTGGGGTGGGAAGAATAATTATGTGATGAAAGCACGTGTCAAGGGCTCAGCTCCCGATCCTATCTATCACAGGCTTCCTCAGTGATCCTGGATATCTTGCTTTATTCCTACAAGGCTCAACTTCCTAGCTGTAGAGTAATGAGGATGATAATCTGTCTGGAATGACCAGTGCTCATGGAGTTATGAGGAAAGAGCTGCAGACAGGTAAATAAGTAGAAAGATAAAAAGATTTTTGCTCTCACAGGTTGGAGTAGGGGTTTTTTTCCCACCTACCCCTCTTCAGAGCACTTGAAAGTGAGAAAAGGATTATATTTCTCAGTGGGCCACATAATCTCAGGCAGAGCATTTCTCTATTTTTAAAAGTGTCTCTCATTTCAATTGTCATTCAGGGAATCTTTTTTTTTTTCTTCTTTCTCCCACTTGTGTATCTGTTCTACTTCTAGCTTTGTTATCCTGAGTTCAAAATAATTTCCACTCTCACTATTTAGATGGCTTTGTGTTTCAGAACTCCAGACATCAGCAGTATATGACTTGTAACATGACATTTAATATATTTTTACATGTAAGTCTGCTCTGTGGGACTTTTAAAATTGCTTCTAGTAAAGGCAATCTCTTAAGAGAAAAAACCCTTTCATGGCTATCTTGCCTTGCATTAGCATGTAAAACCACCTCTCTACTTTCTTGCATTTCTGTGGTTTCTTCTACGACTGTAAAGATTAATGGATGTATTTTTTGTTTCTCAGAAAGATCTAATCATAGCATGGGAAGAGAAGCCAGTGAGAACCCTCTGATCAGACGACTCTCCCTAGATCAAATGCTCTCAGTTTGGGAACATCTGCCTTAAAAGATACCACCTGTTCATAAAACAATACCAGTAATAAAGTGCTCATATGTCAGATATTGCAAGGAATGTTTAAATGTTCCTAGCAATCATTCCTTGTAAAGTTAAATAGGTTATAAATTTAAGCATTAAAAGCCAAAGCTAGTGCATCTGCTTCTGTGGTTGGTACAACAGGACGGTGCATGTACAGCCATGAGCACATTATAACATTGGATATTTTTAATCAAATCCCATTTTAAGGTGTGATGTGTTTTACTTTCCTAAAGGTCATTTTAGTTACAGTAGCATTAAGGGTTTTCAATAAAACATTTTAAATGCCAGTTATATAACTGCTTTTAAAACATTTAACAGCCCCATTGGTTACATGACCTGAGACAAAAGATATTTTCTCAGCACTTTGATATATTGTGGCTAGATTATCCTTATGGGAACGTTCAGTTCCATAATGGCCTCAGGTCATCCCATAATATGTGGTGTACAATTTTTTTTTTCCACCAAAACAATAATTGCTAATGAAGCCAATGGCAATGGAAGTTCAATGACATGGCAGAGGATAGAGACTGTAGTCAATAATAGCAGCAGACACTGGCCAGTACAAGAAGTTCATCAGCGCTGTTCAAGGACAAGAAGATGTAGCAATAAGGAATGAACACACTGATCTGTGTCAGCACTGCACTGTACTTTAAAGCAAAATAACTCAGGTAACCAGAAGTTCTTTCCTCCTCTGCATCTCCAAGAGCATTGCATCATTAAAATACGATCCATAATAGGATATAAGATGTACAGAATACAATATAGGATAAATAGGATAGAGCTTCAGGACTTCATACCCAGGGATACCTGGGCACATATGGCGTTATACTATTCCATGCCTCCCCTTAGGACAAGGGGATGCTGTGAGATGCACAAGCTCCAACTGATGGTCAAGAGACTCACCCCAGATCTTATTATTGAGGGCAGACAGCTATCTCCTGTTAGGTTCTCTATAGAAGATCATCACCAGAGCAGCATTTTCAGCTGTGGCACCTCTCCTGCCAGCACTCCCAGATTCTGGATCTCATCCCCTGGAGCCTTTCTGACTCGGAAGCAAGACTCCAAAGGCAGATCATCATGAGCCAGTCAACAGGACACACTCCTTCCTGTTTCTCTCTCTTTTTCTCTTACTTGTAACTCTGTAGGTTTTGGGTTCTTATGGTTAAAGCCACTTGTTAATGTGTGATCCTAGACTGTGTATCCTGGCTGAGGTTGGCCGGTAGTCTTGGGTATGCTTGTAGACTTCTGCCTCCTCAAACCGAAGCAAGTGGCTCTTGCCTGGCAAACTATTACCAAAAGATAAAAAATAATTAAAAAAACCCAACCTTTTTTATGTTTCCTTTCTAAAAAATCCTTGTACCAAAAATGAAATAAAAATGGTCTATCATGTATTTTCTCTTGCTTTGAGCAGGAGGTACTAGCTGACCTTCTGAGGACCTGTCCAGCCTGAATTATTCTAAGAAAATGCATGTATTTCTTGAAAAACGCTATCAGCAAAAGACACAGTGACAATCCTTTTTCACAGCTCCTAGGCATCATGTCTTTCTCAGTGACTTTAGGTTTTAATGAAATTAAGAAGTCGCTGTGTTTCAGAATAATATCTTCCACAGCCAATTTTATCATGAGCCAATGAAATAAATGTTTCCAAAGTGAACAGCTGGCATCTCTTTTCATAAAAGATTCCCTTTTAGAGCACTATTTCCAAACAATATTACAGTGGCTCCATTCACATGGCTATAGTTAAGACTGTGTCAATACTTCTCTTATAAACCTTGTTTTTCAAGGGGTTATAACTTTACAGCTGAGCCATAATTAGCTGGGATTTGAGTTACAGCACAAGAGTTCAGTCTGTCTGTGAGGACATTTTTGCTAATATTAATAAAATCAGTTTTAAATCATAGAGAAGTGAAACACAGTACTTTATATGCATAAAAAGGATTCTCGAACATTAAACAGCTTTGATTTTAAAAAAAAGGAATTTTGGCAAGTGATTATGGTATAATCTCCATCTCTTTTTGCCCTTTTAAAAGAAAAAGAGCAAGAAAATCGGTTTTGAATCTCAGTTTGACAAACATATGGAAATTCAGACTGAAAGTTGATGGTCTCTCCTTAATTCATGTCATTACAAAAACCAGGCACAACAGTCTTGTTAAAAGGCATGGCATCAACCAAAGCTCATTTCTGGGGACACTCTCGGTTCTTGCTTCAGTCTTGCTCCCATGTGACCAGAGGTTTTTGTGCCCGATATCATTTTGCTTGGATGTTTTTTTTGACATTACCAATTTGCACCCTGCCTGTGGTTTAACGGTCTGAGCCCATCTTCCCGTACTCCTTGTTTCCAGTGCCATCCTTAATTACAATGCAAAACGGACACCTCGGGTTTCCCATTCCAGTCACACTAAGCTGTATTCCACTGTGAGCCCAACTCACCCTTTCAGCATGAGTCAGCGCTCGTTTCTGTTCATGGAGCTCTCCCGACTGCATCAGGATTTCATGTCAAGGAGAGTCGTATCTGGTTCACTCACTGTATATCTTAATGGCAACGTCTACTGGATGTCCCAAAAGAGCTAATGAAGTCCCAGGAAATGAGGCCAAGTAATTGATGTCTTTATGCAGAAACTAATTTGTTCGTAAAAACTTGCCCTTTCTATCATAAATCATTCTGAAAAAATACACGCACAGAGAAGGTGGAAAAGAGAAACCAAAGTTGGTTACTCAAAATGTCTTTTTCTAGTAGGTGTAAACTGTTGCAAAATAAATAAATATGACACTATAGAAAGCCAGCAGCTCAACAGAGCCCTGGGATGGCATCTTTCCAGGAACTTTATTCCTTCACTTTACCCCCACCCCCCAGCTCTTCTCTTCTTGGGGTTTTGTTTCTGACTTCAGTCTCCTCCTCTCTCCTGTGACCATTCTCATGACCACTCTAAAACTTTGCTCTTCCTAACCCTTAAGTTCCTAGATTTACACCTCCTGCAATGATCCTACTTGAATCATTCCTTTTCACGCAGACCTTGGGCTCCTGTGCCAAACCCCTGGGTGCTCATTTCTAAACCCAACCAAAGAATCATCCAGAAGGGCTGGCATTGTGTGCTATTACAGAATCACAGAATCGTAGGTGTTGGAAGGGACCTCGAGAGATCATCGGGTCCAACCTCCCTGCCTAAGCAGGCTCCCTATCTCATATTACATAGATAGGCGTCCAGACGCGTCTTGAATATCTCCAGAGAAGGAGACTCCACCATGTCCCTGGGCAGCCTATTCCACTGCTCCGTCACCCTCGCTGTGAAAAAGTTCTTCCCCATGTTGGTGCGGAACTTCCTGTGCTCCAGTTTACAGCCATTGCCCCTAGTCCTGTCCCCACAGACCACTGAAAAGGGGCTGGCCAATTCCCCCTGCATCCCATGCCTAAGATATTTATAAACACTAATTAGGTCCCCCCTAAGTCTTCTTTTCTCCAGATTAAACAGTCCCAACTCACCCAACACAGCACAGATTCAGAGAACCAGATATTGATGTCAAAACCTGCATCATCGCCAGTAAAATAATGTTTCAAGAACACTTTCCATGGGGCAACTGGTTCTGCTTCTTACTGGTTCTGTTCCTGTTGCCACCCCTCTGAGACTCCTCGTAATCAGAAGGCCCAGATGGCTCACTAGATCTCAGGCTCAAGCGAAAATCTAACTCATGTTTTTTTATAATTTCTTCTACCTTCCCTCTCTTTTCCCTGCTACTCAACCGAGCTAGTGTGTGCCCACAGACTTTATGGGCATAGTGAGAGGACAAATAGTAAGGAAAACCTTCCAGGCATGTAGAAGGTGGGTATAGCTGGCGGCTTCATTCAGAGACATGCAGAAGTGACCCTCCACATCAGTAAAATCACATCACGCTCCTTCCCCTTTCCTCCCTGTGATATGAAAGCACTGTCTGCGTTTTCCTCCTTCTTCCCTGCCTTGAGTGTGGTAACATAACTGCCCTTAAGCTAGGAGACCCTTCCTAAATAGAAGAATCATTGGGGCGATTTGGAAAGATGCTCCTTTTAGCTTAATGTGGTGCTGAACAGAGCAAAAAAGATAGACTTCCATCTCAGCATTACAACACTGTGGAAACAAGCAGCAGCCACAGAGCTCTCCTTGTTACCCTTGCTGACTGATCTGTATGGTAATTGCAGGCTAGGATGACTGTATCCCTCTCAGGCCAGAGTTAACTGTGTTATACAGTTAGAAGCCTTACTGAATTCTGTAGCCATCACCCTGCACAAAAACATGAAGTTAAAATTGTTTCTTCGAATTCAAATGGGATCAATACCTCTCAGGAGACAGATGGGGTTTTCTTTTCTACTCTGAAAAAAGAATCAGTGTCTGGAGTTCTGGCTTGAAGTATTCATTCAGCTACTGAACAACACCAGGAAAAATCAGCAGAGAGTGGGCACCTGCTCTTTTCCTTGATCAGCCCTGCATCTTAGAATTCGATGTTTTATATAAAGGGAGCTCGCTGTTGCTCTTGCATGCTGCATTTAAAACTATACAGGCTGGCTCAGCCAAGAAGGGCATGTTTATTCTTTTTTGGAGCTTTTTCATTTTTACTTGTAGCTGCATCCTCCAGGTCAATTGTATCTGCAGGGGTGGGAGAGGAATTTAATTGCTTTTACTTCCTACCTTCATCTCAGGGTGACCAGTCCATTAATAATGCACAGGAAGCAACTAGAAAATGCATGGTAGATTAGGGATTAATTGATATTTGGAAAGATTTCAATCCACATTTGAAGGAAAAGGTTACGCACTGTACTCCAGCTCTAGTTACTATTTGCATTTGATTATTTTATTATTTCCTACAACCCTGCTTCTTCTGGTTTTAGATCTGTTTCCCCCTTTTCTTGGCCAACCAGACATTTTCTGAAAAATTTCCTAGTTGGTTTCTAGCCAGAGATATTAGTTACATTTCTGATACATGCCACCCCATATCCAATAAATACATACATTTCTCTGGATTTTCCAGTACATGTTTTTTCTGCCCTGACACCACCCACAGTTCCTTTATGAACAATTTGACTTCCCAAAACGTTATTGATTTCTGTGCTTGGAAGTTACAAGATTAATAGCTTCAGAGGCAAAAGTCCTTCAATTCTTTCACCAAATAGGTGCTGCAAGCTTGCTTCAATGCCTGCTGATGTGTTTCAGCACATCACTTTCAGTCAGAAACATGAGCAAGGCACTCCTCAAATCAACAAGGCATTAAAATACAGGAAACAGATGGGTAATTCCCATGATGTCAGGGCAGGAAGGTATGATTTAGTTGGTTTGAACATGACAAGCCTGACACCTCGACTTGTTTTGCCTGGGTTGCCCCATGGAAATGACAATGGTTTCAGTAACTTCTTTAGCAGTTTTAAAGGCTGAGGAACAGCTATCATTGACATCCATAAAAACAGTAACTACTGCAGAACTTGACTCCAGCCATCAGGAGCAAGAGACAACATGAAAAGAACAGAAGACCCAATAGAAAAAACGTATTAGATTCTTTTAAGACCTTGAGACATTCACCATCTTTTCCCAATGCCAGTTACATTAAAAATAGACTGAAGTTAGGAATATAAGATAAATGTCCAGTTACAAGCACTTTGATAATGTTAGGTGAATTGGACAAAGACCTTTTCAGGACCCCTGGTGTTACAGCAACTTTTATGGTGGTATTTGAATTTGAGAGTAATGGAATCTTCTAGGCAGCTAAAGCCAGCCAATTTGGAAGAGTTTCAAGGCTGCTAAATGCACACCACAGAGAGACACTGACGACTGTAAAACTTGAGTGGCCATCTCAATTTAGCATTAAAATGTCAAAGGAGAGGTAGACCTGCGTTTCATACGTAGTACCATGAAGTGTTTGGAATACTGATCCTGGAAACACTTAAGTTCTGCTCTCACAACCTGCTGCTCTGGAAGCAGAGCTAGACTCATTACAAAAGCATGTTGAGATGCGGTGACTGAGTAAAGAAACAGTGGTGATGACTTTCTTTTGAAGTAACCAATTTGGGATTGGAGAAATTCACCTCCCCGGCACTCATAGGTAGCAAATGTCACACCATAAGTGACTTGCATGGTCCTAACAGTGAGTGGTTTGGACCCCAAATGCGGTTCTGTTTGGTTTGGGTTCTTTCTCCCCTCTATTTGACAGACCAAGAGAAAGGGAAAGTCATTGCAAGACAAGACATAGCTCAAGAAGATGCCCTGGAGGAATCTTTGCTCACCTCACCATATCACGGTGATAACAGCTGCTGAAAACACCACTGTTTTCCCACTGCAGGATCTCTCAATCCAGGCCTGGATTTTATTAAAATATCTACTGTCTAATGACTAAGAACAGTAAGCAGCATATTACAGTATTAAATTAAAAATATATGCTATTCACAACTATTGTTAAGAGCTGTTTTCAAATCCCTTTAATATTTTTCATCCATAGAGGTATTTGGGGAATTTTGCTAATTCTGGTTTTATTAACATATTTGGTGAAGGTTATCGGAGTTTCATCTCTTAATCTAGGAGACTTTGCGAGCTCTAGTTGCTGATTTATCTGCTTTGACTGATTAAATAAATGAAGAAAGAACTGTAAACTGTAGTGGTGTCACAATGGGGTAGTTATGCTTTATTTTAATTAAAATCAGGGTCTAAAAAATATTGTATTCAGTGGCTATCTACCTGGGCATGCTTGGCCTAGTTTATTCAAGTATCTGGAGATTCTGCTGAAGTCTTCATTTGCTCAATCTGCCAGATCCACAGACCTGCATTCTGTGTACAGGCTGCAGGCACTTTTTCAGCCAAAAGAAATCGGAACACACCGGTCATGAGCATTTGTGTAAGGCCCACACTGCTTTTATACAACTCTACTCTACTTTCTACAGCTTCCAGGCTCTGCAGCTTGCTGTGGTTGCAAGTTTCCCCAGAAAAAAGGCTCCACAAAACTTCCATTTCTATTTTATTTTCTGTCTAATCTCTGCAGGAGCCACGTGCAAATCTCTGGCCCCACCGAGTTGTCTGCTATGGAGAAAGGACTAAGAATCACCAAGAACAAAAATTAATAAAAAAAAGCAAAACTTGTGAATCGTCACAGCACAAAGCAACACAAGTTCTTTGGAACAGGGGAATCACAACTTGAATAGCATTATCTTACCTTTGGTAGAATTTGGCTACACGGTTTATGGCTGCACCCCTGTTCTTAGCCGTGCTCAACATATCCTGGGTTCGGCTGGAGGAAGTGAGGCTCCTTGTAATTACCAATCAAATAAATATGTTTCCATTATAGCTTATTTTCCATTTTCACTGGCAACGATCTCATCACTCTCAAAACAGTTACATATTGCCTTGGAGACCAACAGGTTACCTGGATGTTGCTAGGATGCACCACTTGCCTGATTCTCTCTCCTCCTCAGCCTCACTGCCCACTCCCTGGTGCTGTTAAACCATTGCCCAGGGTACCCTTAGGCCAGGAAGTCCTTACGTAGCCATCTGGAAAGCCAGATTAAGGCAGTGGGACACAGACAATAACGGAGGTCAATCTCCATTTCTAATTATCAATATAGAATTTAGGGGAGGGTTTTTAACATATTATTCTGACAGACAGCTGGTTACCGTGGGCAGGGATACCATCACACCATACTCTCTGCCTTACACGTATCCCTTCTTTATAATGCACTGTGCTTGCCTTGCAATGCAGAGCAGTTTTAACATCTGCACACACATTCATTGTCCCTAGATGTCCCGTGTCAGCCTGTCGTGGGGAGTGCTGCAAATGGGTCGCAAATGAAGTTGATGTGAAGCTGAGCAAAGCGGGCATGCAGGCTACATGTGAATAAATCGAGAGGGGATGTGAGAGGCAGAAAATACCTATCTAAACTTATCTACAGCCGGTGCAGCTCATGTGACGGAACTGTGTGACCGTCGGCGGTGAAGAGCTGCAGGTGGGAAGCCCTCGTTGGTACTGAGCACCGCAGGGAAACGGAGTGAAGGAACTTGAATGAACCGGGTTCAAAAATATAGCAGCCTGACTACCCTCTCCTTCCTAATCATCATGTTTTAATACAGCGGAATAAAGTGGCGTATAAAAGGTAATGTGCATTTTCTTCAAGGACTTGTTGAAAACTATAATACAGTGTTGTTGTAATTTACTGGTAATATGTACACAATGGAAAAGATCAGGAGCAGAGAGTACTATCACTATATTTAGAGATAACGCTGCTTTTATTTCGTAGGCTTGATATAAACTTTGATTACATAGCATTTCTTTAATTTGCTGCTATTCAAGAAAACCCTTAGAGCACTGCAACGAGCAATGCCTCTCTTTTACATTTGCATTTTTTAATTTGCATTTTTTAATTTCCCAGACTACAGCTCCACACCTACACAGGCTTCCCCTGTGGGAGGGAAGAGAATATTTTTCAGTATGAATGATACTGTTTCTCTTCTCAAACAGCTGTAGTTATTAATTCCAGAGATTTACAAAAAGCACTTTGCTACTGTATCACTTAAGTGTGGAGTTTTTTTTCCCAACTAACATCAGGTGCCAATGGATTGCTCCACTGGTACCCATTTTAAAGGCCAACCAGACTCCAGGCCACTGAAATGACTAGCTGCCCTGCTCAGCGGCCGCTCTGCTCGCATGCCACACAATGCCACCGAGTGCAGGAGGATTCCAGTACTGTTAGAGGAAGAGCCATTACAGCCGTAGCACATCAAGCCCCCCATGGCACACTAATGACATGAATCTAGATCAGGCTTCTCAGCACAGCAGGCCTTAGGATCCCCAGTTTACTAACTGACTAGGACTGCTTTAGTAGATACTTTTAAAACATGGACTAAAAACAACATTCTAGGAGCTGAGGTAGTGCCTGTGATCTAGTTGATCACCATTTTAGACCCTGCTCTGCCTCTCTCAGATGGGGATATCAACCCAGATCCTTTCCATCACTTTAGAGTGTCAGGCACTTCTCAGAACAGATAGGTTATGAGAGGAAGATCCCATAAACCAATGGTTACATCTTTCACATAGCAGATGACAAAGTTACAACATCTCAAGTAATTTTTTCATCTGCTGGTGTTTCGCTGGAAACTGAAGCAGTCTCACCGGAAGAGGCTGAGAGAACCCACAGAACTCAGCAAGCCTGGTGGGCAGAGCCCTTTCTGCAATACTGGACAGCCACATTGTAATTCCATATGCCAGAGTTGGCAGAGGGACATTTCGCTTCCCTTTTACTAGCAGGTGCCCAATTAATAGAAGAAAAAATGGTCTCTCCCACATGCTGTTTTGGTAGGGGAGGGTCAGCTTCTTTTGGGTACCTATCTTCAAGAGAAATTTCAGAATCCCGGGTGACCCCTCAGCCCACAGAGGCCAGACCAAAAGGCTGTCCTCCCCTGGGGCATATCCCCATGACTCCCTCCCTAACACCCCTTCAGTGGGCTGGCTCCTGGGACTGTCATTTTGAGTACCCAGCCTGCCTCCTGCTTTGCAGGCAGAGTCTGCACCTAAGCTGGATTTCTGTATCTAATGCAGAGTCTTTGCTCTTAAAAACCTGGGATGTTAAATTTGAGGCATGACATAAAGAGGGAAGGCACCAAGCAAAATTAGACCTGGAAAAGTGATGGCAACAGCAGGGCAATGGCTTTGTTCAGGAATTGTAGCCAAAGATTAATGCCTGTCTGTTGGGGAGTGACTGCCTCCAGAACAACTCCATCCAGAGGCTGAGGCAACAAACCAAATTATTTATTTGACTGTCTCTACCTAGAACCTTGCAAAAGAAAATTTACAAACACAGCATGTCTTACCAAGACTGAACGTTTGCTCACTTAATAAGGCAGGGGGAAAAGATAGAACTTGGAAGACTTTATATAACAGCACCATCTCATGACACCTGCCATAACAATATTTTATTTGTCAGTCTTTTCTTATCCTATGTCTCTTGAAGCTTGACTGGGTTACTGCATCAAAGGGAAGGAGTAATAGTATCATTTCAGATAAAAGAAAAAGAGAGGAGTATGCTGTACACAATCTGCCCATCATGTCATCTCGCAGTTACATTAACCAAACAGTCAACACACCTATGGAAAACATACAGCCAAATACACGGTGATCCATGTAAACTAGAGCTGCTTTGTAGGTACGGTAAAAACCGCTCCGTTCTTACGTGGTACCTCCAGTTCAAAATGCTTTACACAGATTAATTAACGTGCCATACTTCATGCACATCAATACACTGAGGCAGAGAGAGATTAAATAAACGATAAAGCACAAAATTTAATAGCCACAGGAAGTGGCAGAGCCATAACAACAGTGAACTCCTCAATTCCAGCATTAAGAAAAAAACCCCACCCTATTCTAATGCAATTATTTCCTTTCCCATTCTTAAAGTATGTGTTTCAGGCAGCCAGCTCTGCTGTGCACTGCACTGAGCACATCATCAGCTCTTTGCAAGTACTGAACTGAATAAATAGTATTAACTATAATCTTGCTACCATGCCCTAAACCATTACATATACTGAAATTTTAAACCTTCATATTTAACTGACTTTAGTAAAGATAATTCTGAAAGCTGCACTATCTTGCTACTATTAATTAATATATAATAATAATAATAATCATGACTAATAATACTGCTCTAATAAGGATTTAATCCTACAGATTGTTTTTACGCACACACTTTGATAATAATGATTATTTACTCTTACAGTGCATTTTTCATGCTAGGAACTTCAAGTACCATGATGATTAATAAAGCTAAAGAAATTGAGAGATACATAAAATAACAAGCTTATGAGACTGCCAATGTGACAATCTTATTAAATAAACATTAACAAAAAATAAAGATGTAAAGGAGATTCTCTTGGGAGAGGGGAGAAATAAAAAAATAAACAGAACCCCCCCGAGGCTATGTCAGCAGGATTGAATTGACCTGTGTATCAATGTCATTTCTATTGTCACTGTAGCAAACAAAATAAAATAATAAATAGCACTTAGTGAACTGCAGACCAGGCTGTCAGCCAGCATGAAGAGGTGCACTGGCATTAATCTCCAGCAGTGTCTGGCCCTACAATTTCCATGGGCTGCTTGAACATAAGAAAATACCTAATATGTCTTGTCTGTGATGACTTCAACGCATGGCAGAGGAAGGACAGGTACTGTCAATGTTCACATTCTCTGGTGATAGCTGGTATGTTCATGTGAGCTGCTGAGCTAGATTAGGCATCCTGAGATGTGCCGGGGCTGTCTGTCTGCAGTGCGTAGGGTTTAAGTTCAGTAGAGGTCCTCATCTCTCCTTCATCCTCATCTTCCCACTCCTGCAAGTTAAGCCAAAGTCTTTGCCATGACCCAGGTTAGATTTCGATTGATATTCACAGTGGGCCAATAGAAAGAATTCACCTGGTTCAAACCCCCTTCCCCATAAGGGTTCAGTCTAGCCTACAAAGCATTGCGTAGGCAGCATTTTGCCAAAACAGCTATGAAGGGAAATCACCCAGGCTGGCACAGTTTACAGCAGCAAAAGAAATCTTCCGTAGGATGGGCTATGTAATTAGAGAAGCCTGGTTAGCAGTGCAGGCGGGGTTTGTACACAGAGCTTGATCCTTCTCCAGAAGCTGTTACTGGTTTGACTTCCCTCTCGAAGTAGTACAGGCCAACATTAAACAGCAAAGACCCCTCTTGGAAGTAGAAATGACTATGGGTGAGTAACTTTCTACTTAGAAGAGCCCTCCCAGTTTGTTCCTTTCTGGCACAGATCATTCCAGCAGCAACACAGAAATGAGAGAGAAAGAATTGTGGGATATACAGAAGAGAAGTCCCCAGGCATATTGCTGAGACATTGGATACAAAAGGAAATCATCCACAGTGACTCACTCATGGGCTCCATGGCAAAGCCTGCATGTGGGTCAGGGAAGTGGAGAAAGGAGTGCTGGGTTTTGTGAGGAGTTACACAGGGGCATCCCAACCTGAGGTGTGAGAAAGGGGCGGAGGAATGAGTCTCTGGAAGAAAAGCTGGAGGAACTTACTGCAGGGGAATTCTGCAGTTCTTCCTCTTCATGATCCGATTTCCTTGTGCAGTTTAGGAAATGACTGCACAGAGAAAGATATAAGAGAATAAAGACAGACAGACACCAGGTAAAACAGAAGCCTTCTGCTAAAACAGAAACCTAGCCCATGGTCAGAGAAACACCACGATGGTAAGAAATAACTGGCGTGTTTTGAATACACGCTATATAAACACTGTCTGAGGTTCATGGAAGTACTGAATGGAACCAACTATCTCTTTGTTAAGGGGATGAACAATATTTCATTCCAAATAAATATCAAAAGTAGCCTCCAGCAATAGAAAGCAAATCTGAATAGGAAGAGATCTTAGCAGATCTAATACAGGCTTTCTGCACTATCAGTCGATCCTTCTCCAAACTAATTTGTGAACAAAGAGAACAAAGGGCTGGATGTTTCTCTGGGGACAGTCATATTTTCTAACTCTGGAGTAAATTATGTTGAATGAGAATGCAAAGTCATAAAATATCATCAGGCTATTAGTTAGGTATGAATTGTGGGGACGATATGGTGCTCCACATTGAATTCCTTGTGTTACATATGGTAAGTAGACACAATAGAAATCAGTGGGAAAATTTGGCATGCAGTGATTTCCTTCCCTGGGCCTCCTGCAATTCGCAGAACTCTGCAGAATTTCTTAGGCTGCTTGGTCAGCTTTCTCTTTTGCTAAAAAATACTTGGATTTCAATGCTAACTACCACTGCTACAAAAGGAGGGTAGTTATAAAAGGTTGATTTGCAAAAATATTTATAAATTCTGTAGCTTTCTATTTTAGGTGCTCAATTTAAGGCTTCTGGTGGCTGCAGACATCTGTCTTGTCAGAGATTTCTCCATGGTGCTAACAGAAGTGAAGCTGAACTGAAGACTTAGATTCATCATGAAGTGGGAACTGGGACTTTGATTACAGAGAAAATAGAACCCAGAGGAGAATCATAAACACACATTTTCTTTGCATATAGATGTTTCTATTATTCCTAGGATTATCAAATAAATCTTGAACTAATCAGATGAGCCAATTTGCACAGCAATGGAAATAAATAGGAGTTTTGTTAAGGACTTCCAGTGGGATCAAGACAGAGCCTGGCTGTAGTCAGCAAGAACTCTCAGGACACCAGCAATCCTGTCTGCTTCTTAGACTCGGTTGTTGCGGTTGAGCCTGATGTGAACTTCTGAGGCTCACGTCCCCGTCCACTTCGCCCACGTTACCTGTAGCTATGCTATCCATGAACGATGTGCTCTGGGGTAACGGTCCCCTGTTCGGTGTGTCAATGTGCTCTCCTTGTTCTTTTTCATTTCAGTATATATCAGTATATCATCTGAAGTAAAATTAAAGTTAGCAGAAGCCCATTTGCACAGTGTTTGTGCTCAGAGAACAAAGTCCCAGACTCAAAAGGGAAACGTTATCCTTGAAGGATTATCCCAAATAACATATTCACAAAGGCTGGGGAGGATATTGTGCACAGCACAGAGAACATACGAGATGTTCCTGGAGTCTCACCAACACCACATTTGAACAGCAGACTGAAATCCAGAAGAGGGAGGAAAAACCTGCATGTGTGTCAATGGGATGATCGGCATGCAACGTGTGATAGGTGTGCGGCGTGTTACTTGTGAAACTTCTGGTGGCTAGGAGAAGGCTTTAGAACAGCAGAGTCTAAAAATGTGGTTATTCAGGCTGTGAAGAACAGGAGGTGCTGGGAAGTTCTGGAGGACATGGAAAGGATATGACAGAATAGCAACCAGCAATGCTTTTTAGAAAAATCACCCTGCTTATGGGACACCAGGTGTGAAAGAGTCAGATCTTTAATACACGCCCTGTTCAGTCAACTCAGAAAAATAAAGCAATCAGCCAAATTACAGTCACAGTTTGTACAGTCTGGCACTGCCCAAAGGATCAGGGAATGAATTTTCAGCAACAACAGGTCTATGCTGACCAAAAATACCAGCCCAGATCTAATTCACAGGTCAGAATTTGGAACCTTAATGGGGTGAAACAAAGGCTGTGAGGGACTAAAGGCAGGACTGCTTCACCAGGCAAACAGAGTGCTTCTGCCATCAGCAAGCTGCCGGGCAGCCCAGGACTGCATGGAAGATGAAATAAAGCTCAAGAATGGGCTGGTAAAAACTGGGAGAACAGCTTCTTGTCTTGGATCTAACCACATGGTTGATTCTGATCAATTTGATTTGCATGCTGCAGTTTCTGTTAAACAAAACCCACCACAGGACATAAAATATCATTTTGTTTGTTCTTAAGGTTTCCATTTCTCCTTTTCTATAAGGTTCAAAAGAGTGTTTTGCTCATGCTATTTTGCTCATACCATACTTGAAAGCACTAAAAAGTGAACTGTGTGTTTATCCTCAGGGCAGGTACTCTGTAGATTATCACAGTCAAGCTTTGTTGTTCTGCATTCCAAAGTCTTCAACCCTAACCTAACAGCACAATTCTTTCTCATTTCCCCCCTTCTCCCTAAAAAAATGAAAAAAAAAAAAAAGGAAGACATAGAAATTATTCTTTATCCTAAGCTGGTGCTTTGCTTCGCTTTAGCAAAGCCTTTGCTGTACAGCCATATATACAAGTTTAGTTTCCTGCACTTGACTGTTACTCACTACTGAGGCATCTTCGTATGGGCAGAAAACCAGAAGCCTGTACTCTCTTGAGGAACTCAGCAGTGTTAATTGCATGACTTGGCAATACTCAGGGGAAACCTTCCAGGTGACATGTAAGGAAATAACACACATATATCTCACTTTAATATGAAGTGAACCAGAGTGCTCATCTCCCTGCACAATCTGTTGTCAACTTCACCCTTATATTGAATGATGACACACAGGTGGAATTATCTTGTTGCATTACAGACCTTTAGAAAAACATATATAACAGCAGCAGCCTCCAAAGGTGGTCTCCTCCCAGACAAATATTGTACAAATCCTAAATTCTGGAGTTATTTCAAAAGAATAAATCTCTAAAAGATACAAAATATTTTCTATTTATTGGTGTGGAGGGAAAAGTAATACAGTAAATTACGGCTCCGGTCACCTGCCCTGGTGTAATCTGGGATACAAGATAAAACTGCACACTGCAGCTCCAAACAGGAGGTGCAAAGGTGACTTCTGAAATCCCCTGATCCCAAGCTAATTGCTAGACAGTCCCCAAGCAGAAGTTAGAGCAGCCTTCAGCATCAGCATCTAAGCATGCCTTTTGTTCCAGTCCAAAGCCCTTTAGGAACCATGCCCTAATACCTCAGGAGTATTCTCTGGGAAAAAAAAAAAAAAAAAGGTTCCCGAGCCACTTTCTTCATCAGCCTGGAGAAAGCCTTATTTAAACTCTTTTGCATAACTTCTGTACTGATAGTTTGGCTGCCTCCTGTGAGAATATACCATACTGCTGTTCCTTGCAATTTAACAGCCCTTCTGTAATACTTAGTTAAAATATCCTCCTGACCATCAGTGAGTGGTTCCTGTGCTATCTGAGGCTGTGAAAGTTCCTCATTTTTCGTTCCTCTGCAGAAATTTAAAAGCTATGAGCAGGCATTAGTCTCAGGTGGTGGTCTGTAGACCTCAAACTGCATCCAGTAATCTCTGAAAAATGTTCTCAGGCCCAGGTGGACACTGCCTTGAAACGCCTGACCAGGTCAGTTAAATGGCTAAAGCACAGATAGAGCCCAGATGTTATCATGGATGCTTGTCTTGAGTAGTCATTAAGCTTTAATACTCATAGATACTTGGCATCAAATCACATTTTCTTAAAATTGTGACCAGTAGAAATTTGATATTTATGAAAAACTTTTTTCCTGTGAATCCTGAAATATGACAGTTATCAGTACATAAGGCCACCGGGGCCACAAGGAAGGTTCACATAGGAGCACGGGAAACATTTATTTGTCATGAAAGACAGAAATACCTCCCTGCTCTTCCTGCAGTATCAGAGTGGCAGAGGGGAGCAATGGGTTTGATTCTGATCACATGAGGTCATGGTTTGCAGGAATGAGTACAGGGGTGTAAAAATGACATCAGGCTAAAAGCAGTCAGCAGCGGATCGTGTTCTAAAACAAGGTTCTTGCTGATCCCTGGATTTTCAAAGGAGTTGAAGGTACTTGGAAACTCCATTCATACAAAATGTAGATTCTTCATGCTTGTGGGTTCCTTTGATAAAACCCATGTCTTGTCCTAGTTGCAATAAACACCTCCCACCCCCAACACTCCAACTCCCTCTCTGTTTATACTTCATCTATTTCATATCTTTCTCCAGGAGAAACAATATCAGGTGGCTGGCCACTGCGCGCCCCTGTGCCCAATATTCAAACCCAGGTATCATCAGTGACAAGAGAGAAACCCTGCCAAGGAAATCTCCATCATCTGTACCCTGTAAGTTAAAATCAGAGGCACCGAGTGCGTTAATGTTCGAACTCTTGAAGGGTTACAGGCCTCCAAAATAAATCACCCCTGCCAATTGTGAAACACCCTGAAGCATATACTGAAAACATTCACTATCTTTTAAAGTGCCAGATTAAAATCTCTAGTAACAAAGTTTTGCTCCTTTCCTTAAGGAATCCAATTCTGCTCATGCTTGCAGTGAAGGATTTGGATATTCTGAAAATCTTCCAGCAAGCCACACCAGCCTGCTTCAGACTGATTCTGATCCTGTACTAGCAAAAAATAAATCTACGTATAATGTATCAGAAATACTTTGGTGCATGTCCAAAATTAGGCTCCAGCTGCAGACATGTATATTTTTATGCTAAGAAATCCCAAGTTTGGCATGCAGAAGAGCTGTGCTGGAGAGGACCAGGGAAGACTGGCACTTGGGTGCAGTAACTCAGCCACACAATCCAGCTCCTACTGACTCTTCCACTGATGCATCCCATGTTTTGTCTCAAATCTTATCAGCATGCCAAGGCAGCATCGGAGACACAGAGTTAGGATCACAACCAAGGCAACTGTAATGTCTCCCTAGGCATTTAGGGAATGATAGTAGATACCTGCCTCCAAAAAATCTGAAACCTGTTTGGATAGATCTGCCTCTTTGCGTGTTTAAGTGGAGTCCTCTGTGTTAGGAGTGAGTGAAAGGTCCTTCCCGACCGCAGACAATGTATGAGACCATTCCCAGACACCGCTGGAGACACACGTTCCAATTATTTGTAGTGTTCTCTGCAGAAAACACCTATGAAACACCCTCAGTAGCTGCGGTGACCACAGGCTCCACGGTCAGCTCTCAACAGTGCCTGGCACAGCAATGTGTGCACTGACCTCACCCTAGACGATAAACATGGCTCATGCCTGTGGTACTGGCTCAGCACCAAGCTGCTAAAAGAATGAACGAGCAAATCTGGGGGAAATGATCCTTCAGTAGAATTTCAGTTGAAAGAAAGTATTTCTCAACCTAAGCAAACACTAACTTCAAATTGAAGACAGTGTGATTAACTCGATTGTTCTGAGTTTGTTCACAGCTGCTCCAGGAAGAACAAGCGACCGTCCTGTTTGTGATGGAGTAACTCTGAAGCCTAAAGATGGCAGTTAAAAAAAAGCTTAGCATTGCATGACCTGACAGCACTAGCAAACATATTTAGCTGGTAGGTCCACCCATAACCCCCATACCGTGTCCCTCTACATGTGAAATCCACGTGTGCCACAGACCTCAGCTGTGTTCTGTGCTGACTTTCTACGTGGTGTTTGGTATGCACAGATGCGCATTTTTGACCCAAACCCCAGCTGGACTGGCAGTACGACACTGCCGATGGAAAACGGGAAGGGCAGGCAAGCCATTATGAGATACCCTGGATATAGTAACAGGAGAAGAGACATGGTGGCCCCTGCTCTGGCTACATTATTCACTTTCATATTTAGGGCACAAAAACCAACTTCTCATTCCCACAAGGTTCCCAACCTCTTGCAAAATACAGCCCCAGACTCTTGACATCCTCCTGCAAAATTCTGGTAAAGCTAGGTTCTTAAAAGTGAAAAGATGAATTTTAAAGCACAAGGCCCTGATTATGCCCCACCTTTAATGTTTAAGGCTTTTGTAAATAATTGCAGAAAACAGTTTTGAGAAAGGGAGTGACTGTCTTTTCTTCAATCGCCTTTTGAAAAGGGCCAGATTCTGAGCAGCGGGCAGCACAGATGTAAATCGGAAGCAATCTCCTTGAAGTTAATAGAGATCAGAGCCCAGGCTCAGAAGCTTCTGCACACTGGATTTAACTATCTGTCATGCCTGCGAGGTTACAGCGTGGACCTAAAAGAAGGTATGGTGCAAGATCAATGTTAAGGAAAGAGTTTCATTTAAAAGACCATCTTTTCCCATCAGACATGATAGGAGATTTATTATTCCAATATTATTGTTGAAACTAGAAGAGAGAGAAAAAATAAACAGGAACATATATTTTCATTTTATGACTGTGAACAACATTTCATACTGTAAACATATCTTGGTCTATAACATTTACCCAGTAAAAAAAAATAATAATTTCAATACAGTCCTTATTGCTAGCTCGGCAGAGCCTCCCCAGAACATTGTGTTAATGATTAATATGAAGTCAGTGGAATTCCACAGTTGCTGAGAGTCTTGTGCCCAAGAATGAACTGCATTGCTAAATCAGCAAAGACAGTTGTCAAGGTAACCTCTATGTAATCTATTTAACTGGCTCCCAAAACACCAATCAAGGTCAGATAACGCACTCAAGCACCATATGAACACACTCATACGGCATAAAGCTTTGTATCAAGACAGCAGGGAGGAAAAAACCTCATTAGGAAGTAGGGGGAAAAAAATAAATTCAGTTTTGAGAAGTGTTAATTGGGATTGCAGTTAGCTTTGTGGGGAAAGCATGCCGCTCATCTGAATATGTTTTTATCTATAGTAGAAGTAATTTCACTCCAGTTCGGTTTGAATGGAAATATCCTTCTACTGGTGTTTTAAAAAAAACCAACCAACGAACCACCTAAAAGAGTAAAACCAGCTATGGATAAATTATTAATTTAATTTATTGTTTTATTAATGCCAGACTGGCATCTACGCTCTGATACAGAGTTCTCATTTTGTTTTGCTCTGCAATAGATTTTCGTGTTACTTAACCACAAATGAAATGCCAGCAGCATCTTGGGGCTGGCGATAGAGCTCTGCACACAAACACAGTTCCACAGGTCCTGCTCCCCTGCTGTCTCTACACACCCCCGCCATGGAAACTTTCCAGTCATTTCTGGAAAAGAGAATGATCTAGTTGGAGTTACAATCTGATGGGTAGCTTGAATTTTAAGTTGCACTGCAAGTATTATTTACTTTCTGCGCATTCACATCTCTACATCCATAACAAGGGCTGGCAAGAGTCACTGGGGTCTGAACTGATTTTTATTCCAACAATTGCTGTGCATACAAATCAACATCCTTTGCTGGATATTTACTGCTTCACTCATCCTGGAAGCAAAGATGCCTAAGCATTATGAGAATTAAAAAGGTTGCCTGTTTCCCTTGGAGCCTCCGTACCCTTGTCCTCTGCTGGAAAGCTACAGTACTCCACTTCTTACAGCCTCTACTCCTCAATGAATCTCAACAAACATCCCTATGTCGCTTACAGTAAAAGTACATACCAAGGGAGCTATTTCCTTCCTTCAGTTATACAATGTCAGTACCACGGAGCTGTGCTAAATCAGGACACTGCTCCCGTTCCACAGAGGTGCCAAAAGGTCTTGCTGTACAAATGAAGAGCTAAAAATAGCAGCTCCAAAATTGCAGAAGGCGATCATGGTAATGACTACATAGACATCTGTGTGTTTAGACAATATTCTTGGCCAATGCCATCCATACCAAACTGATCAAAATTTTTCTTTAAATGCAAAATGGCTGCATACGGCCTACTTGAGGGAAAGAAGAGATACAGTTCTGAGAGCTGAGATTCACTAGCAACTCTGCTTAGGTTGTAGATATGTAGTGTTTCTTAGGGTTTCCTCCTCTGTAACAGCGCAAGAGATCCATATGCCTGTCTGGGATCAGCGCAGGATTCAAGGGCTATAAAATCATGCACTAGTTTAGGAAACAAGGAAGACAACTGCACATTCTAGTCATCCCCGGTGTGGGAGGGTGCGATGGTGCTACAAGCTGCTGCTTATCGTGTTGCTGCTGAAGGCAACCATGAAGGCAGAACCCACAGCCTTCACTGAATCACGCTAAGGACTGCTCTGGGTCCACTGAGGCCTGGAATAATAAAGTTGCTAAGGTGCCTCCAACCTACTTGAGAAAGTCAAGCTTCAGGAGAAGACCAACTGTGCTACATATCTTGGAGATGCAGCTCAGCATCTCACCTTACAGCTGCAGGGCAGATGAACCCATGGTGCACCCACACACCCTGCCCATCACAGCTGTGTTCCAACACGTGCTCTTCACTTTCCATCTTGGGGAAACAAGACTATGGGCTGGGTAGGACCAAAATCTTGCCCGGAAGTGGAGTCAAGATGATGCAGTGTGAAGAACTCAATATGAAAAGTTTAAAGAACCAAATATTATTCATGACATATATTCTGTAAAATAATAAATAATAAAACCTGAACACATTACTGGCATTTAGGAATTAATCTTCACCACAGATCTGTTAGGTACAAAATGCTACAGGCTTCATTTGAGATCAAGAAGCTGAAGAGGAGGCAGATTAAGTGACTTGCTCAAGGTTGAACAGGATGCACGTTGTAGTCACAGACGGATGCCAAGAACCCCCCAAAACCCAGCCCAGCTGAAGCACCACAGTCTCTATCTTTAAAAGAGCCACTTGAGAGCTCTGAGCACCCACAAAACCTATTGATTTCAGATTTCACTGAGAGGTAAGAGCACTTGGCACTTGTCAGGTGTGTTAGCATAAAAGGAAGGAGCTTGTATATCTTTTCAAGCTCTAGAGACTGTGGCTGCTTTCAACAAGAAATTAGCAGCTTGTCTCTGGGTTTTGACATGTCAGACACAGAGGGGAGGACTGACAGCTAATGAAGCTCTGAGACAATTACAGTAACTCTCCCATGATGAACTGAAATCCACCCCTGCATCACTGGGCGCCAGTATAATGAAAGTTGGACTATCTGTCGCGTATCCCCTTCTGTGCCACTACAAACACTGATCTGACAGCGCAGCTAAAGAGGAAAGAGTGTGAGAATTGAAGGAACACTCATTTCTAAAGACAGACTATGTCAGAAGATGCTGTATACAGTCAATCAATGTAAGTGTGTTTCTTGTCCCAGCAAATATCTGGTAAGCCAAGTTTTGAACCAAACAGGACTGTAAATACAAATATTTACTGCGGTGCTTGAAGTCACCTGGTATTTTGGATCTCAGGTGGTGGTTCTGGATTCACAATGGCTTGGGCTTTTACATGCCTTTGAATGAGGACCTAGGTTACTTTGGAGATAATTTTGTTACATGAACAGAATCCATTTAATGTTAATCAATACTCTGCCACTGTACCTTTTCCTTTTGCGTGCGTAGTCTGTCTGTTTCCTTTGTTAATTCCAATTAGAATTGTAAACATGCCCCATACCCAAAACACTCCTCTTTGCACCCATAAAACTGTTCTTACATCTCCGGGAGGTTTAATGTTGGCAGGGACAGCAGGTAATGTGAGTTGCGCTGTGAGGGTGCAGCACTACCAGCGTAGGCAATGCTGGCAGGTGACACCATTCACTTCCTACTCACAGCCAGGATAACAGCGTTCTTGTGGATGGCCAAATATAAATACACATATGGAAGATAAAGCAGGTTGGGCCTACTATCTAGGCACAAAAGTAATTTTAAAAGCCATAAGTAAATGTGTATGAAGCCATTGCACTTCCTGCACCATCTGTATTCCGCAAGTTATTACAGTAAACTCGTGGTTACAATCATTTCAGTCAGCACTCCCTTGAAGGAAGTGATTTCTGGAGGTCACAAGCTGAAAGCACGTTTATATCTGAGGGAAAACATCATGCTTAAAGGCGTTTGAGACTTTAAAAGAAACAAACCTAAACAACTCCCTACCAGAACAACAGCAAAACCAATCTTGAAGAATACTATTTGTTCAATAAATAAAGTTTTTGCAAGGGGTATTATTTTTTTTCTATTAACTTTTAAAAATTAAAGGCTTAGTTTTCTTATTCCTAATGCCATCCAAATACAGTGGAAAACACCAAAGTAGTTCAAAATATCAGGTGTGGTTTTTGTGCATGTGTCTCTCTCACTCACCCACATGTGCATACAATTCCAGATTCTGTCTGAGCTGCATTCAAAAACCTCAAAGTCCGGAGAGATCCCTACAGACATGGCATCAAGACTGGCACTGTAGATTCTTGCATCTCTGAAGGAGCACAACTAATCCACGCACTATGACAGGATTTACAAGATGGACTGTAACAGCTCCTAAGATAGCTGTTACTGTCTCTGTGTTGTTAATGTGTTTGCAAGATTAGTATTAATTACCCAATAAGGGATACATCTGTTTTGAGAGCTTGTAATAAGTCCTTACTTAATATTAGGTAAATAACATGCAAATGAAAGAACATACTGTCTAAGCAATGAAGTGTTTAATTATTTGTATGTATTTTAAGGGTCTATAATAAATAAACCTGTCTTTGCAGGACCTATTATAGGTATGTATTTAAATATCCCTCTATGAATAGTGGTCACATGAAGGGTATATTCAGTACAGACACTCAAGGTTAAATAATGAATTCTAAGGTGATATGAAATAATGATTGCCAGTACACTCAAACTTAGATACCTTTGAATTGTTCTGTCTATCCTTAATATAAAGAATGGTGAGTGACTCCCTGCCTACCTCTCCCTCCCTCTCAACTGTACAGTGCCTGTCTCCCCCTGGATTAGTACCATGTTCTCAACTCCTTTATACAGTGCCTGCTTGGTATATGGGAATTTGAATATTTTTCTCAAATAAAGAAGGGAGGAGATTAAAAAAAACCCACCCTGAAAAATAAACCCAGTGTAAAGCCACATCATTTCACTGAAGGCCACGAAGCAATCCTGGCTTACACCAGCTGGGACCCCAACCAGAGACTCTGACCCCCCAGCCAGGTGCCGACACATTGTCAATCCACCCACCAGCAGGACAAAACTGCTTTTCTTCCCACCATTCATCACATTCCCCAAGCACATTTAAAACAGCAGGAGGAGGCAGGGGAGAGGAGTTGAAGTTGCCCATGCCAGGCTTTGCTAAGCCCTTGGTAGTGCCGATGAGGGTCGGCAGCGCGGGTCCGTGCGAGTGTGCAGCCCTGACACCCATCATCCCTCACACAGCTCATGCTTGTTTATTCCACTTGGATTCCTCTAGTTCATATGAAAAATCAACAGCCAGTTCTAGTAATTCATCTTCCTTTTTGGAAGAAAAACCACCAACACGGCAACTCAGGCAAATGTTTAGATAAAAATGCTCTTTTTATCTCCTGATACCTCTGTGACTGAATCTTCCTTCAAGAATAACAGATGGCTTAGCTGTTCCAGGTAAAGACTTTGCACGAGTTGGTGACAAAAAAAAGGTTGTACAGGGTGGGGGGTGATGTCATAAATCTCCCCAAATCCACTCCTGTAAACAGCAATAAGAACATGCAGGGCTTTTTAATTGAACATTAAACTCAGAAGTCCCATTACATTTGCAGTACAGCATCCAGTTAATATATCCTTTGGGTTGGCTTTTTTTCCTTTGTCCCACCCACAGAGATGTTACAAATTGGATTTAAATTAAATTTCATTCTAAACACATATATTCAATCATAACAAAACAGTGACAAATTAGCTTATTCCATTTAAACTCCGTGTACGCTCAGCCTGAGCACCTCCCTCTCCAACCCTGGGCCTGTTTCCCAAAGGTTGGGTATTTAAAGAACCAACACACAAATGTGTGTGTGCTATTAGCAGGGGAATTATTTTGATTATTACACGAGCTATCAGATGGAACTGCAGTGTGTGATTTCATGTGTGAATATGGAAAAGGTTTGGGTTTATTATTGCATGAGCACAGGGGTACAAACAGCTAGGTACAGCATGTAGGTACAGCTCTTCTAGAAATGCCAATATTTATTTTTTCCTCTTTCTTAAATAGGATGTGATATAAAAAGAAACCTGACTGGTAACTTCCCTTTTGACATAGACTGTTTATATATATATCTATATCTATCCCCACTGAAACACCATTCCTGATTAGCTGCTTTCACTGCACAGGGATAACATGTAATGTGATTTTCTTGTTTGTTTGTGTTGGGTTTTTTCATCACGGCCGGGCCCTTGCTAGTTTTAGCATTTAAAGGAAGCCAGAATGGGTCAGGTGTGGAGAAAAAAGAGCGAATTTGATACCACTCCTGAGAGAACTTGGTTAGTTTCCAAATCAATCTGTCTCGGGGAGTGGAGGGGAGGGGGGGGCAGAAAAGCAACAGGCATGAAAAAAAGATCCTGAGTGTTACCATGGCTAAACATCAACTGTGGTTAGATCAAACACTTGTGAAGCAAAGGATATTGAAACTGTTATTTGTAAAGGAAAAAAGCCATAATTTCAAAATTACAGTGGAATGTGTTCAGGACATAAACATTCTCAAATTTGTTAGCAGTAAACAGACTCGCCGCTTTCACCGGGTTGACGCAGTCTCTGAGCACTGGGGATATTTTAGAGATAATTCAGGACTCGTTGTTGTAGCAAATTTCCCAAACTAGTTGGGATGTGGTGTCCCTACGTGGGGACGTGCTTTAGCTGTCTATGGGCCTAGGGTAGTTAATCACAACTGCTAACAAACAGAAAAAAGAAACAATTAAAAATCTAATTGGTTTGAAGCTTTAAATCCCATCCCAGCATGCACACTCATTCCTCTATATACCACCCAAATCCTAACAAACCCTGCTTCCCTTCTCTCTGTGGGCCACCCAATGGCAGTTACAACCATGAACAAACTCACAGCCTCTGAAACTCTGGGTCCAAGTTTAAATCTGGATTTAATCCTGCAAGATAGCCAGCTGTCATGACCTTCCCTGAAGATGCTAACAGCCTCGGAAGAAGGGCTCAGCACCTCACCGAACTGGCTATGAAGGAGCATTTCTCTCTGTATTGGCATCAAAATGCTGAAATCGCAGCCAACAGGATCAGTTACCAGACTTTTCTATTACATGGATGTTTTCTAATTGGGTCAGGAGCAGACTTGGGTCTACAGATGAATTCCTTCACCAGCTCACCTGTCCCTCAGCAAGTGACCAGCACGAAGTGAAGAATACAGAAGTCAGAAGTCTGTGTTCCTAGGGAACCTGCTTTGGCAGGGAGGTTGGACTTGATGATCTCTGGTGGACCCTTCCAACCCCTACAATTCTGTGAATTCTGTCAGACGCAGCTCATTGCATACACTTTGGTGGATCAAAGCTTTCACATTCAGTCATCACATGAAAATCAAAGAGCCAATTTTTTCCAACTGTTCATTCTGCAGCTTTGGTTGAATGTCACCTGATGGCTATCACCTGAGAATCTAGTCCCCAAGCTACTCTCTGACACCTACGAGACGCAGAATAAATTCCTAAACCAGTGCTTTGCAGTAGCTAACAGCTAAATTTGTTCCCTAGGTGCCAATGGAGGTGAGTGCCGTGAAGTTCTTTTGTACCTTCACAGCCGTACCAGGCTCACTGCCCAGGTGTAACAATTCCTGGCACTGGCAGCCTTTCCTTTTTCAAAGTAGGGAGAGCTGCAGAAGTGTAGATTACTTCTTCACCAATAACTGTTCACAGCTACAGTGTCTCAAAGTATGTTCCCTGTTCTGCACAAGATCTGCCAAGTGGTGTTAGAGGCTACACCATCTGCACAAAAAATACTTCCACGTTATTACACCCTATAAATCAAATACAACTGTAGGAAAGCAAGTGGTCATAAACTAACAGAAAAATCAGACCTATAGTGCACATATATTAGACTAGATCCACTCATCATGTTGCCCAGGGGTTGAATGCAGACAACAGGACAATTTATTTGGGTTGCCTGTGGCTGACAGGTAACAAGCATGCATGGGGTGCTGGGAGAGCATGCACGTGTTCTGGATAACAAGGCTTGCATGTTATGACTGGTCTGGCAGGGAAATACCTTCCATTGGCCCTCACTGCTACCTACTGCTGGGGTCCCAGAAAAATCCCCCAAACTAGAAGGGTACCCAGGAGGAGGATTTGTTACAGAGAAGTGGGGCACCTAGGATAGATAAGGATGCTGATGTAGGTAAGCAGTTGCAGCGGAGAGGAGGGGAAGGCGATGTCTCAAAGAGGTAAAGGAATTGATGTGGGGTAGGGATTGCAAGTGGGGAGGATGGGACTTGAGTGGAGTGAAAAGGAAGTGTTGATACGAGCATTGATAAGCTGGAGTCTTCTGGAGACCATCCACTGTTTGAGGCCAGGTGTGCCGGGGAAACATCAGGCTCAGTGGGAACTCTGCCTGAGCAAGGATCTCAAGCTCAGGCCTGTAGTAAGGAATCTGTTCTTCTTTTTTCAGTTGGTTGTTGTTTTGGGTTTGGGTTTTTTTGGTGTTGTTGTTTTTTTATTTTGGGTTTTTTTTTAGGTTTTTTTCTATTTTTTAAAGAGGGAGCTCGACCACCACCAGCAAGAGCCAGTGCTACGTTCTCTGGGGCAGGAGAAGGGTAAACCTCCTTATTAGGAAAAATGACCTTTCAGAAGTTAATGGCTGTTGCAAAAACTATTAATACATCCTTTGCCTTTGGGTTTTGCTCAAGGTGCCACACACAACCCGCAACAGTTTTCCCAAGCAGCTCCTGACTCTTACTGCCAGGGAGCGGCAGAGTTGGGCCGCTCGCCACAGGCTGGCCTGTGCGCCACCGGCAAGGCTGGGTGCAGAGCACCCCGATGTGGCACTGGGGCCCTGTGAGCAGAGGGCTGCAGCAGGTCCTGGGGACAGCCCAGTGAGCCACGGGCAAACAGCAGGTTACATGCCAAATCCAAGGTCAGTTTAGGAAATCCAAGGGACAGTTCTGGAGCGGGGCTGAGGCCTTGCACACCTATTTGGCGGCTGTGGCAGGACTGGAGCCTCAGCGCAGAGCTGCAGCAGGGTTCCCGGGCCACAGGCAGGCTGGTCGTGCACTTGCGACCCTGACAGCTATGGAGGGTGTTTGGCCCCATCTGTCAAACCAGACATGTGCAGTATACTTAAGCAGCGATACCAGCAGCACGTCATATCCTAACACTGAAAGACGGGCTTAATCCAGCAAAGCTTAACTGACACAAGTGACCCTTTTTCCAAACCAGCAGAGCCGCTCCAGTGAGCACAGGTTACACCGGTGAGAACTGGTCAGATCTAGCCTCTCTTGATTCTGAGGTCAGATCCATGCATACTTTAATTAAAGGACAGCAGAGGAAGCAGAATGCTACGAGTTAAAAACTACTGCCAGCAAAAGCCTCATCTTTTAAATATTCTTTAAGACTACTTAAGTATTCCTGCCCCAAGGAGGTAAATGAGATTATTCATATACGTAAAAACTACTTACACAGGCTATGATTTGCAAGAGTTTACCAATTAAGGAGACAGGCTTCTGCAACAAAACCCTATAAAATACCCAGGATCATTCAACTCAATTTTTTTACTCTCAAAAAAAATACATATCACTGACTATCCAAAATTGAAAATTGGAGGGAAGAAAGGGAAAACTGCAACAATACCCACCCCCCCCCGCCAATGCTTTTAATCTAAAAATTAGCTTCCTTTTAAAAACCCTATATTCACTCTTTACTTCCAGTTTTCAGAGCAGGCTTTCAAATAAAGAGACACACTGCAAGCAAGCACCAGGAGTTGCTCAGACACACAGCAACGTGTCTGATTACAAAACTGCTTACAATGTTAATGATAAAAACCCTTCCTGTTTTTGTCACGGCCACAAAAACCACCCTGGTTTTGCAAAGGATAAGGTCCTTTACGATGTTGATAAAGCACTCCTCTTGGAGACACACAGGGTACCATCAATCAACAACATTTGGCTTTGGCTTCTTTTGTTGACATCCCAATATTACAACAGCAAATCATAATCCCAGCAAAGCAAATAGGCTCTGGGGAGAAGGAGCTATAAATTGGGCCTGCACGGATCAAATGAACTCTATCATGAAGGTCCGTTAAGCACCGAGTGCTTTACTTTCTAGCAGAAGATTCAAATTGAAGAGACTTAGGCAAATTGAAAGGAAGAAGCAGAGTAGGGAGAGCCAAAGTAATTTGGTTCTTCGGTTAATTAGTAGCAGATCACCCTGATAATCATCATTGTGCCTTGTTTTTCTTTAGCAGTTATTGATTTCAGTTTACCTCAATATTTTTACATTTTTTCCTCCTCAATTTGGAAGATTTCCTGAAGTGCAGAATTCAGGCTCAATCTAAGCAGACATCACTCCAGTGCTTTAATGAGCACTAAGGGCCTGTCTGCAGAAAAAGGCTGTTCCAGATTAAACAAAGCCTGTTATGTAAAACAACTGAACCACCTCACCGAAAGTGGCAATACTTTTATTATGGTTTAAAGTGGGTTCATTGTGCTTTAACTCAAGGTGACCACACATCAGTCAAATGAAACCAAAAGTTTCCCTGGCACTGGAAGAGACAGGCAAACAGAATCTCACACCAACACTCAACTGATGCAACATCGTCATGCAGATAAAACTGAGGACTTTTTGTTGACCCTTCAGTGTGTAATTACTAACCCACTTTTTCTTTTTGGCTTAATAGTAACTAATGCCATAAACCAACTCTAATTTCCATAAACAGATTAAATGGTGTTTTGTTATCATAAGAAATTACCATTACAATTATTCCCCTTGAGTACCCAAAGCATGTTCAGTGTCAGGGTTCAGGTCTGATCTGGGTCACACCTGTATCAGGCCATTGAAGGGACAAGCCTGGGCGTGTTGGAGTTGCGCTGCGACTTCCCTTCCACCCAGGGCAAGTGCACGAGAAATCTCTCAACGCATGAAGAGCAAGACCGCAAACCGGGGAAGGAGCTCACCTGAGAGGAGATTTTACTGAGGCTCACCGACTCCAAGGCTATGCAAGAGGTCCAGCTGAATCCCAGGACACAATGTAGACCTTGATTTTAGCTAAAATGCAATGATTAAAAGGGGGCAAAGTAAAAANNNAAAAAAAAAAAAAAAAGAGCTAACACTGCCACATTGACATGCCACATAGATGTCACTTTGGTGGTGATGTGACATCTCCCTACAGTTCTGCAACACAAAGTTCTGCTGCACACAGAATCCCACAGGTACCTTTGTTGGATTTTCAGATGCATTTCTGCAAACACAGGGAGTACATTTAAAATCCAAACTTCAACTCATACTTTTATTATTATTAGTTATCAACTCTAAATGAAGTATAAATTGCTCCCATGGACTGCTGAGATGTGTTTTTGACACAGGGAGCAGGATCTAAAGGCAGATACAGCTTACGTTCTGACTCAAGTTTTCACACTATTTACAATAGCTTTCCCAACTGCACAGGTGTCAAAAATAAAGCAAACTGTATTGTGCAGAAAAAGTAACTTTGACAGGTCTAATTTACTGAGACTGATTCCTGTGACAGCATAAACAAATCATTCTTGTCAAAGTCTATATTGAAAATGGAGTAAATTGATCGCGGAGTCAAGTGCACCAGTAATTTCAGGGAGTATTGTGATTTCATTTGTAAAACTATTGCAAAGAGGGGAAAACCTGTCTTTCAGAGCTTGCTTCAATTTTTGCACTAGTTGGAGCAGTAGAATACGCTGTTTAAGAGCATACTGTTAGTACCAGCTCTTTTCCTGTGCAATCCTGTTACTGTGTATTCAGGGAAGTAACATGAGAAATCCCCGGAGATCTTTTGTACAAATATACAGTGGAGATCAACAAGAAATCCTCAGAGTGAACAAAACATTCTGTACGTGTTTTCTTACTGCTTCTGTAGCAGAGTGTTGTGACTGATTAAAACACCAGTGTAACATTCAGTTTCTTACTGGAATTATGGTTGGGTTTTTTTTTAGTGCTTAGGAGGAATTAGAGAAACAACACTATGAGAATGGGTTTTTTTCAATGGAGGTTCAAATTTTATCATCTCTGTTTTCCTCCTCCACAGGGGAGAGGGAGAGTTCATGGGAGTCTACTTTAACTGACAGCACCCGAGTTTCTTATCTAGGAATAAGAAAAGGGGAGATGTAAACTTTGTGAAGATAAGCAATAGCAAAACTCAAGTGTAATGTATCCAGCGAAGCTAACGATCCTCGGAGGGGGGAAAGTGAAGCCAATAAGTTATGCTAGACAGGCACTTACAGAGGTCTTCTGGGGTCATGTTTACTAATCTCTCTCTCACTCTCTGTCAGAGTGTTATGAAGGAGCACAAAGCATGCGAGCTACAAGGTAGATGAACAGTGAATTATTCAAAACAATAGCTTCACACTTTATATAAAAATAACGAACGTTACATTAAGAGTGCGTTTAACCAAAGGGTGAATTTTGATAACCCAAATCCTCAGCATGCCAAGATGACAACAACTGGGACGTGTCTTGCAGGAATGGTTTTGTCCATTTTGCAACAAATGGATTTAATAACATGCCTGTTTTCTCCAGTCCCTTGACTTGGTACAGCCCTTTGGCTTAAATTCCTGATGACCCCCTCCCTATATATTTTTTTTTTCCTTCCATACACAGAAGGTACAAAACCTCTCCTCCATATTTCCATGGGAAAAAACAATTCTGGCTCAAGAATTCACCTTTTTTGTCATCTTTAAGCTTCATAAGGTCAACATAGAATAGGGAAACAGAGCATTAAATTTCTAAAAATCAATAGCATGTACATAAATTGACATTCATTACTTTACAGCGATTTCCAGTTTCTCCTTGATTGATTAAAGCTAGGGGTTGAAAATAAGTGCTTTTCCCCTGCCTGGAGAAATTCCCAATTGTCCATGCTGTGAACCTTCCATTATGAGACATGAGACAGCGGTAGCAGTACATGGTTCATTTCACACCGCCACAAAATAGACTTGTCATTCCACAATCGAAAGTAAGGAACCTGATGGAAGAGCAATGTGTCAAAAACTTGTCAAAAGAGGCCTGTGCTTAATGACAACTGAGAACAAGGAAACCATATCTTGAGGTTTACACTGGCGAGCTTGCACATACAGAGCAGAACAGAAAAATTATCCTGTTAATTTGTTGTATGCTTAAATGTGATATTGAATGGCGATTCATATTTTTCAACCTAATTAATTTTGATTCTACATTAATTTATGGAAGATAAATATTTACAATACAATTAAATTAGTTAATTTCTAAAAGCAGAGGAGCAAAAACACTTGAATAAGAGCTGCCTAAATTAATGCTAAGAAAAAAATATATTTTCTCTGCACTAAAAATGCCGGAAAGCTAATGCTGCATAAAATGTCTTGTTATTAAGGGTGCTCTATACTAACACGATAAGTATAACAAATTGATCTTTTTTATGAATTATGTTAGACCCTGAGAAATGATAATGTCAAATTCTGCGGCACAGTGGAGCTGAACCAATTAGATGAGTAGATAATTTGGCCCTTCACACTAGTAACACATCATTAGTAGGAATATCTTCAAAGAAAACATGTATTCGGGGAATACTTTGCAACTAGGTGATGCTTTTAAAATGTTTATACAATGGAGATGGGGATCTAATTTTTTAAAGCTCAAATACCAGGAAGGCAATTCCGTAAGGTGCGGGTTGTAATCCTATTGAGATGACAATATTGCTGGTTTTATTAATAGTTACAGAAGCACATGCATGTACATATGGTGCGTATGTCTGGGATATTTTTTCATGGATGGGCTGATTAATGATGGGCAAAGCTTCAAAGATTCACAAGGATTCATTAGGATTCAAAAGTTTGACTGCTTATATCTGACTGCCTTTGGCCAAAAAGTCAGGCTAGCAATACCACTGACAAGGACTTCATGTTAGATTCATCTATCATGGTCTAGT
Organism: Zapornia atra; assembly: GCA_013400835.1. Lineage (NCBI taxonomy): Eukaryota > Metazoa > Chordata > Aves > Gruiformes > Rallidae > Zapornia > Zapornia atra. Next base: position 85,430 of record VZTU01006450.1, on the reverse strand, counting down.
GTAGACTGAAAATGGTACTCAACTTTTCAGAAGTTTATCTTAGACCCTCAATGAGGGTTAAGTTCACTTCCTCAAAGCAAAGTTGGGACCAAGTCATAGCCATGCTAAGTCACACTTGACCCTGCAGCAACATGCACAGAGAGCAAGTTGGGCTTCCTGGAGTGTTTACCTGGTTCACTCCTGATGGAAGGGTTTTGTTTAGCTGTGATCTTCTGCCTGTCTCCTGTTTGGTCATGAACACCCAGGTGTTCAGAGTTTCCCTGAATTTTGTGCGTTAGAAGAGCTGTGATACCTCCTAAGAACAAACTTCTCCAGATAACTCACATGCCACTCGTACAATTCCATTTTCGTATCTTGACCACCCAAGACTCCAAGGAAGATGTTCACTGAGCCACATGACCCTACACCCACTTCTAGAGCAGCCCACTGTCAGATCCATGCAGAAATCCACAGGGACGGCTGAGAGCTCTCAGTCCCTGAGGTTTACTTTGCCCATGTACTACATGATCCTCCAGTAGCAAAGGAAGCATTCACGGATGAGTAGAGCAGGTGAAGGACTCCTTGGGAGTCCCTTCTCTCCTGGGGTATTGGCATATTTGCATGCCAGAACAGTCCCTCTGTCCTCATTTGTCTCTCACAGAGCACAAGTCAAGGAGTCAGGCCATTTGTGCCACTTTGGATGCTTTTGTGGACACTTTTTGTGGACTTTGTGACACTTTCCTGGAGCTCAGAAAGTGAGAGGCAGAAATTATTTCATTCCTAGTGACCCAGTTACTGGGGTTGGGGTTTTGGGAGAATTTCCTGCATTGATGGGGAAGTAGAGTCTGTGTGGTCAGAACAGCTCAGGCAGGAAAGGTCGTACATCACCAATCCTGAAGCTGGGCAGCTCTAAACTATGTTCAGAAGTGGAAGGACAAATAATGTTTACATGTGTGCAACTGCTAGTCCTCAACAGTACTTGAGAATAAATAAATCAATAAATCAAATCAATGTTAAGGTAGTAAGTAACCTGAAACTGTTCTCTTAAATTATTTTCTAGAGAATAATTATAATTTCAAGGTGAACTGAAACCAAAACCCAAGGCCAAAGGAGGTCTTGGACAAAAAGAAGCAAGCCCATGATGCTTTCTTGCAGTCTCTCCTACCTCTCTTTCTGGGAAAGATTTTACCACCTCCCACCTGTGTCAGGTTAGCATCAGCCTTTAACATGCAGATACACTGTAAATACACCACGAGATGGTTCCTGTTATAGAGCACTGTAGGATTTGACAGGAAAACCCAAGCATATTGTTCTTGAAAAAAAAAGGAAAATGTAACATGGGGGAAACTAGGAAAGCAGCTTTTTAATTTTGGACCTTTTCTTCAAACAAACATTCACAGAAATAACATGACTTGCAAGAAAATTGGAGGCATAATTATGATTTGATTTGAGTTATGCTATCAAATACCTTGACTCCAAGGTGGAAGGCCACTCCACTCCCTATTCAGTACTGAAGAATCAGTGGCTGGAGAATGCTAGGGGAGAGTGTGTGTCTGTGCTTGGTGAGGGACGGCGGGGGGCTGTGGTAACAGTCTCTGTGCCTCACCCTCCCCAGAGCATCTACTCTGTCCCTGTTCAGAGAGCCATCTCTTCCTTTTTTCCTCCTGCTACAGAGACTAAACAGCATATTTGTTAAAAAAAATTAAATAAACCTTTCCATATTTAAAGGAGAATTTGCTAATTGAATAAACTGATTATTTTAAGGCCATTTACAAATCCATTCAAAACCCATTCACCCTATCAGGAAAAAAATTCCTATTGGTGTCGGGAGTTGTCCTTAGGGATATACCACTATAAGCCTCTCAGCATTGCGCTGCCAACGTCTTTGTTCTTGACCTGACCTAAAAAAGCGCTCTCTTTATGACTCACAGAGGATTTATTTTCTGCCTTAGCTTAGCCCCAGCTTCTTTTAGGCAGAAAATGACAGTTTTGCTCAGTTGTGGCAAATGACCTGCACTTTTTATCATGTGGGTGATTGTCCACCAAGATCTACACTGAAGCCAACAGCATAATTGAATTTAGGAGCACAACTGCCTGGGAATATTTGCTACGAACACCACTCTTGTGAGTGGCAGTAGGTTTTGGAGTTATCTCCTATTTTCCTGGAGATATTTATGATTAAAAATGCGATTTATCAAAATATTTTACAAGATACTCCATTATTGTGCCATGAAATACTTAAATTGTGAAACAGATCCTTAGTTTGCATAGGTCCCTATGAAATTTACAGGGTTGTGTTAATTTACACCAACTGAGGGGTTGTCTGAAAACTCTTTCCTCTCTTCACCCTTACATGTTAATTTGTCCCTTGAACCAGCTCAGAACAAAACCCTACAGTCTGTATACTCAGTTCTGTAACTTGGAAGAGATTTCTGAACATCTGCAGGGAAACATTTTATGATATGGCCATTAAAGCTTATCGCTATGTGCTTTATGGCTTATAGAAAACTGTGAAAATACATTTCAGGACAGTGTTTATTTGGATTAAAAAACCCCTAAACAACAGCCTCGCCTGGAGAGCATAAACACCATCTACTCCTACAAATTCAGCTCAGTTAGTTCAGAGTGGCCTCTCAAAGTTACCTAAGGGCATTCCTTCCTTAAAATGATTCCTCCTTGCAGCCTGAGCCCAGGTTACAGCCCTTGTTTAAGTCATGGGGCCTTGGTCAGAAACACCTCTCCAAAACTTTCAGCAGTGTGGGGTAGGTGCGACGTTCAACAGCCACATTCATAGGACAGAACAGGTTAAGCGCAGGGAGACCACCACCACTTCACAGGTAATACAGCTACTCCAGGTGAGTACAGTCTGTTTGGGGCATGTCACATCTTTATGATGGTCCTAATAAGACACTTAGTTTTCCAAGGATTCCTTCTGCAAAGCAGAAATACAGTTCACTGGATCAAGATCAGCTGATGATCACTGGGCCAGGGCTCTTCAGCTAATGAAAGATTTGCTGGTCTGTGGGGAACTGGGCTGACGTTTTTCAGGCTTCTGGAAGATTGCACTTGCCTTTCCTTTGATTTACTGAGTATGTTTGTTTCTAATCTCACTGAATTTGTGCCCTGAAAATTTTAATTTCCACCTCTTTGTAATCAAATCAAAACTTCATTATCTAGCTAGTATTGGCAACTCTCAAAAATGTAACCCTAATCTCAGGGTTGTAGTAGATTATTTGAATTTTTTTTCCTTTAAAATTCCAATCAGATTCAAGAGCTTCTAGTGCCAAAAAAAAAAAAAAAAAGCGCGCCTGAAAATAAGGACCCCTCCCCAAAAGCTAGAAGAATAAAAACACAGGCGCACATTATTTTTAAATCCTTGTTATTTTTAAGCCAACTTTCAATTTGAGGAGGCTGAGCAATTGATTTTGTAGATACAACTAGTTATTTCATTTTTTTTCTCCCACAACTAGCAGAGATTATTCTCCTATCAAGGGTTTACAGGGCTGTGTTCTGTACACTGAGTAAACAATACAACGCTAATACTTCTCCCTCTTCCCACCTTCCTGTTGGCTGTACATCCTGACATTGTAAAAAATGTAAATGTTACCTACTTATCCACAGAGGCCATTTACTCTACCATTCCAGGTAAAAGTGCACCATTGCCATCTGAAATATCAAATCACTTTCCAATTCATACCATATGGGAGTTAAGTTTTGTACAGCAAATGGATTTCTCCCTGATTGCCAATGATACTTTCAAAAAAAAAAGAAAAGGTGTGTGCAAGAAGTGGAGGAGTGGCCGGTGGAACCTGCAGAGCAGTGGGAGGCTCGGGGATCCAGCCTCGTCATCATCTGCCATATCCCCACTAAAAGGTGGAAAGATGGAGTTTAGCATGATGGTACTGGTGGCACGCACATTTTCCAGCCATGTTGCTGGGTAATAGCTCCTTTGTAGCCCATCTCCCCTGTCCTTCAGAATACCTGACAGCAGGATGCGTGCTGCAGGACAGGGCTGTAGGCAGCAGACATCAGCTCCGCTGTATCCAATCTGTCCTGCCAGCACTGCTGAGCTGCGCTCTTGCTAGGGAGCTGAGCATGGTTGGGCTGCTGCCCTTGGGTGTGCTCTGGAGCTCTGCCTAAATCCACACCTTAGCATAGGCTTGTGCATAAACAACACTGAGGATGAACAAGCCGGGACTTGAGAGCGGGCTCAGATCTACATTTAAGCAGCGCTGTAGGCTGTTGAATACTCAGCTCGAGAATTCAATTTAGTCCGGTCTGGCAGCAGAGGGGTGTGCACAGACGCACAAGGGACTCAGTGACTCAAAAGATACCGGAATCCACAGCCTGGCTGAAGTCAACAGCAGCTTTGGATTTGAAGTTATTTCTATTCCATAACTACAGGAGGGTTTTTTTAGATATGCAAATGAGAGGAGCCCACAAACTTTCCATAAACAGGTATGAGAAAGTTCTAATGCTACTCTAACCACACCTTCTTAATTCTGTGTAGTATTAGTGTGTCTGCAGGAGCAGGGAGTCCCACTGGGTGTTATTTATTCCTAAGAGTAGTCCCACAGACCTCTCTGACTTAAGAAGCCTGTCTGCCCAGATGTAAAGGCAAACATTGCTCTCTGTGGGTAACGTTTGCAGAACTGGGCTTGAAACAGCTGTCTGCCTCCTTTTCTGTTCTCATTCGCCCCTCAGAAGCACACGCAATGCCAGATGTCATTGAGCCTCTGCACATTTCTACAAAAAGCACATAAAATCTTTCTGTTTGTCAGATACCTTTGCTCAATATAACATACAGCAAAGCTCTCCAAAGCCAGGCGTTTGATAGATTTACTGTCCCTTCACAAAAAGTTCATGAATACCCGTGAGACGGTACTTTGTTGTGGATTAGTGCATTAGGAAACTGATGTCTGATAACATAAACGTAAAGTAAATCTTCCTTAACTAACAACATCAGAAACAATTCCCAACAAGGGCTTCTAGGAAATATCCAATTCACTGTGCAAGGATTCATTTTTATCTCTGTATTACACCACTGATGTGCCAAAGAGGAGCAGAATTGTCTGCAGTGATGGAATAACGTGCTTTACCCTTCTTCTGCTAGCCGTTTGCTTTATTTTTCTTTCGTGCTCTCTGGGCAGATAAAGGGCATGATACTAAACTACTCTGCCATCTCGTCATACTTTGTTGGTTGCTATTTAAAATATAGTGGATGTCATTTCCAAGTGATGTGAGAATGCGGTCTAGTAACTAAGCACAATACACAGACCTTACTGAAGCCTATTTATTTAGGAGAAAACATTTCACACAGTTGTGTGTTATACAGAAGATGCTTTAATTAGGTTATTATATTTGCCTGTCATATTGTACTAGCTTTGTACTGGAAATAGTCTTATTAAAGAGAAAGACTGTCTTTTCTATGATATTTAGAGAAAGATAAAACAAAAAGAACAAACTGCCTGAGCATTTCTTTGACATTCTGACACACTATTTCCTAAGCTGATGCTCTTGAGGTGAAAGCTAAGAAGAGCAGAGAATGAAATGCTTTGCTTCTCCTACTCCCTAGCCAGTAATAAACCCTTCCATAATCAGCAATAGTCAAAGATATTCCACTCCATCAAAACCAAACACAAGTCATCCCCTGTGGAGCCAACAAGAATTTTCAATTTTCCACCCTTTTAGTACAGGTGCTTTTTAAGAGTGACTTAGAAGAAGACTACTCAGCGCTCAGCCATCTGGTCATATCCAAACCCCCAGACACTTGATCTCAAAGGCTAAAAAAGAATAGCTTTAAGGCAAATGAAAAAAAAATATTAGTTGCAGCATTCTTTATTGTGAATTGTATTGTGACATGCTGCTCTCTCACTAATTCAGGGACATCCCCTCCTGAATTCTAAAGCGAATTCCATCCAAGTCCCTCATTTTCCAGGATGGTGGCCACCAAGGGATTGAAGCAGAAAAAATGCGAGGACCTTCAAGGCACCATTAGCAGCCCCATTTTCTGTTCACACACATGCACATACCACCACAGGAGGAGAGATTTCTACTAGAAAAGATATTCTTTCTTATGCTCAGAAGGAAGCCTCCTGCAAAAAGTGGTTGTAGTTGTTCCACCTTGGATTAATGTTCCTTTTCCCCCAATGTGTCTCTGCATTCAGTGCTCTTATCTGTCCCCAGCTAATTCTATTTTCACAGTTTTCTCCTCATTTTCTCTTTTACCGTCTTTCTCATTTTTACATCTTTTACTATTGATTTTCAACCCTAATTACAACCACAACTGTGCATTTTATTTTCTCTCACACAGCAGGTGAAATTTCATCATTGACTACAATGAACTTGCACTGATGACAAACACAATGGACTACAACTGACAGCGGATCATTTATCAGCTTCTACAATCAACCCATTTGAAATAAATACAAATGCATGAGGGAGAAACAAGCAAAAAGTTCATAGAGCAGATTGATAATAATTTCCATTTGGGTTTTCACCAATCTTTCTGGATTTCATTTTCTATTAGCCAAGAGAAAAGATGATATCTCTAATGCTTCTGACCAGTCACTTGGGATTTGAAATCAAGGGCCTGTTTTCTCATCCTTATACTTTTGTTGTTTTTCAGTTGTGGAGTTATGCTAACTTCTGCTTTGGGTTGACCTTTCTAATGAACTTTCATTCCAAATTATTCCATTAGTTTTTTTGTGCTTTGCTTTTGTTTGTGGGGGATTTCCGTGGTTTTGGGTTTTTTTAAGCACAGAAAAAAGTAACAAGAGTGGCAACAGTACTGCTTAAAGGTGTAGAGTAACCTTCTTCCACAAAAAGAGTTAGGACTTTGCAGACTGGAAAAGAGGTAACAATGAGTGGATAAGCTGGAGGGCTATAAAACAGAGAAAATGCCTATGAATAATTTTTTTTCCTCACATCCCAGTAATTTGATAGCGTACCTCTTGGTTAGGTAGGAAGCTATAAACAAAGAACAAAGTACTTTTTCCACCCAGTACACAATTAAATCACAGAGACTCACTATCACAGGCTGTTGTAGAGGTAAAGTGTAAAGAGGTTCAGAGGCAAAGTCACAGAGTAACTCCTCTGGCTGCTCTGACCACGGTGGTTTGAGTACCACCTCTATGCAAGAAAACTGCAATTTATTTTTGCAGATCTGTCTGTATTTTTCCTCACTCTTACGCTCCTTCCCCAAGTACCAGATACTGACTGCTATTGTAGAAAGAATATACAATTAAATATACCTTTTGTTTGACCCAGGCCTCTTCGTGTGTTAATAAAACTGCAGTGTAAACCTTCGGATTTGATGTTGCTTACTGAGGAGTTGGGGGAAGATGTTTTCCCACATTCTGTATACATTCTGCGCTGGCCTTACATGATCCAGATCCACCCCCACTGCTGTACCTACAGTCACTTGCACATGAATCTGCCTTGTGAATCATGCCTAAAAAGCATGCACTGCTTGTCATGCACTGAAGCGTGCAGATAGAGAGAAAATGTGTTTTGGGATTGGGCTTGGTGGGGGCTTTTTCTCCTCTTTTTTTTTTCCCCCAGGTCTATGAGTAGATGCCTCAGTGGTTTGCTGAGATCAGGCACACAGCAAATGTGTTTTCTCTCTTAATGGTTTGATATCTCCAGAATATAACTGTCTCATTTTTTCCTACTCACTTACATAGCTTAATACACCTCAGCCATACTGTAGATACAGCAATGAAAATAAAGGACTTATTGAAAAGATTTTTGAATTCAGAACCCACAGAAGTGTCATATGAATGTCTGATCCCAAAGTCAATAGCACAAATCCATTTGCCTTGCCTGGTGAAACCAAACTTCAGATGACAAAATTCATTAATTCCCTTTCTTGAAAACATTTACAGTGAGATCTCATGTACGCTGTACTAATAAATGTAGCATAATGACACATTAATGGTCACGTTACCCTCACCTACACACTGCACTGAGTGCCTCTGCCAGGTACAGAGACATACCCATTCTTTGCAGTACCATTCAGGTTGTTTCAAATTGCAACCAAGTTCAGCCTCATCTCAGCCGGTGCCTCTTGAAACTGCATTATATGTAAACCCTCTCCTAGAGAGCCCAGTGTATGAGCAAATTAAGTTTGATCATGCTTAAGATACAGCACTTACTCATTGAGATGTCTCGTTCTCACACGGAAGCAGCTTTGAGCCTAACACTTGTTACTCTGGACTCGCGATTTCAGAGGTGCTGAAAGGTGTGGGATATCTCTCACAAACACGAGGCACATACAGGGAAGATTCTGAAAAGCTGTAAAAGACTCCGTGTTGTCTCAGACTGGCTTAGCAGAAATAAATCCTATTAGCTTAGTATGTATACACAGAGACACACTGAAAAGAGCAGCTTTTCTTCACAAAACATACATTTCCAGGTCCTGCGCAAGCGACTGTCTAACAGTAAGACAGGTTACACAGTAGCCCTATTTTATCATCTCCATTTATCCTATCTCTTGCTCTGCACATGTGTAGACACATGCTTCAATTAGTGTGAAACAAATGGCATAATTCCAGATCCACTAAACCTCGGAGACCTACATTGTCATGCACATGCAGAATGCATTTGCTACTACATCGGAAGCTGTATCTCTTCACCTCCTCGTCTTTTTCATAAGAAGCCACTTCTGAATAAAAGGGATAAATAACCCCCAGGCAGTATTGCAGCAGTTACTTGGAAATCACAGCTAAAACAGACACTCACTTGTTTGTAGGGCACCTGTAGCAGTCATAGGTGCAGACAGAACTTGGTCTAACAGTGACCCAGCTGAGCACAGCGCAGTGCTGCCCACTGCCAGGGTCTGCGCTAGAAAGAGACCCCCCTCTTCCCTCAGGTTTAGGTGGCAACGGAAAGAGAGACTTTCCAAACTGATCAATACCAAGCAACATCCACAGCGATCACACATCCCAGAAATGCTCTGAAGTTCCTCAGGACACTTCAGCAAGGCCATACCCTGCACAGGCCTCTTCCTGCCGGGCTTCACTCCAACCAGGGGGTTCCGTGTCTTTTAGTTTTGGGTTGGTTTGTTGCTGTTGGTGGTGGTTTGTTGATTTGGGTTGTTTTTTTTTCAATGTGCTTATACCACTTCTAACCAGGAACTGGAAATCTCTCTACAGTACAGTACTCCTCTGCAGCACCCGTGTGTCTACAAACACACTCGCAACACATACGGCATGGATCTATGTCACAGGACACAGCCTCTTCCGTATCTGGCAAACAAGGCCAATTACCAGTCCTCAGCTGGGAGAGCAGTTCAGTACCATGCGCTGCCTAGATTAACGTAGGGACTGCTCTGAAAAAGTAATGAATCCACTTCATTAGTTGAAGACATGTTAGAGACTTCCCCATACAAGCAGCAGCTGCGTTATGCTAACCACAGAGCATCCTGTTCACTTCGCTCTCAGAGAGCAAATAGAGAGAGAGTTTTGTCCGCTCATGCCGAAATCACTTCTAGGCTGCAGTACATTTAAGAAGAGAGGTTGTAAGGAGCTTAATGGTTGATATTTTGGAATGGCATCATCCTAAATAATAGCTACAAGGAGCAAATTTGAGCTCCTCAGGAGCCTGGAGCCTCAGAAGCCTGTGTATAGCAGACCCCTCTCTGTCCTGTGCCTGGCTTTGGGAAGAGGGTACCAGGCTGCTGCTGGGCATGGCTGGGAACTCTATCCTGTGAGGAAATCACTGCTGACTGCGTCAGAGCTGCTTTGCCCAATGTCAACAGAGAACTCAGCCCCCTATAAAGGAAATACAGGAGAGTAAAGTTTTCAAACAACTTATTTAGAGCTCACTGTGATTCTGACACTTGCTTCCTTAATGATGCGGCATGTGTCTTGATATTAAAGTTTGCTTGGTAAGACGGAATTAAAAAAATAAAGCCAAATGAAGTGATCTCTATGAGCTGAGCACTGAATAAATCCTGTGTGTTTTCAATTAAGTGGTGGTAGTCTTACAACTAAAGCATTTGATTTTCATAAAGCTGTTGCAGCATGTCAGAGGAGCAGAGGCAGAAAAAGGTTTGGGGGTGGGAAGTCACAGAAGGAGGCATGATAGTTCCCCCTGCAGAAGTCCTTTTACAATTGATTCATTGAACAGAAGCATCTTGCCACAGCAGCCACCCACTTAATGATGACAAACACGGACACCTCAGTCATGATGGCACAGTACAGTCAGGCATGACATCTCAGGCTAGGTATGGGTGGCTAACATTACTACCCCGACACCTACACTCCGAGCTTTGCCCACTGTGCGAAAACAAGTCACTTCAAACCTCGAGGCAGGGAGAATAATAAACTCATATGTATTCAAACAGGAGGTTTATGTTCCCTTATGGATTGTTAGGAAAATGTTTCCTGACACGCTGCAAAGTGGGTTATGCAAAAAGAAAGCATTGGAATTTCATATCAAATAAGTAAATCAGGACTTTATCATAAATATATCATTTCATTTTTTAAAAATATCCTAAAATTCAACACAATGACTGACATTATTCCAAGGCATTCAAGTAATCTTGAGGAAATTGTTCGGCTTTCCTGTTGCTTGTGAAGGATGCAAGAGGTTAGGTTTATTTAGGACAGAGATGGACGTGGCAAGTCATGGCACAGGGCAATCTTGAGGGAAACGTTAATGCATTAACTGTAACATGTTTTTATATTACGGAATCTCTCTTCTCAGCCCCCTCCCCCAAGTATGTAAGTTGGCAATAAATGATTGGCATTCACAAATATGCCTCCAAGCAGGTTGGGGATAATTAGTAAAGCATGTAGACACCCTGTCCTGAGAGCCAATTGTGACAAATCCACAAAATAATGAATCTCTATTAATAGTTAATGATGAATGTCAAGAAGAGCCCGGTCTTTGGGTTCTTCCACTTTAAGAGTATGCGTTATCCTCTTGTGTTTCAGCTGGTCAAGCCAAATGCCTTCCTCCCCTTGAGCTGGCCTGCTCTGAATCTCAGCCAAGATGAAGTAATTGAAAACTACCAGCCTGAATACTTCAGAAGTCTATCATGGAACAAGATTCAACAAGCCTCTTCTCAATTTGTAAATACGCTGGAATATAAGTAGTAAAAAGGCTCCAGTGTCAAACAAGTTTAAGCATTAGCCGTGTTGTTTTATGAGTGCTACAGCAGTGCTTAGTACTTAACATACAAAGCCCTATTAACACTGTAAAGTTGCTTCATCCTCGTGTTCCTCACACCAATTTGCTTACAGATTTTTAAAGAGCAAATTGCATATGTTTTTAACGTTTCAAAGCATTCAGTTTCTGCAGTGATGTGTGCGTGTGTATATAAGTATATTTATAGTTTTAAAGTCATCTTCAGAGGCTTCAGTTCCCAAAACATCATATTTCTAGAAATTGCCCTCCTATTCTGCACTACAAGTTGACATCAAAGGAAAGAATTTTTAGAAAGAACGTGTGTTTTGCATGTTTGTAACATGGTAAGTTACCTATGTTGGGTACATACACACTCCTTAGTGGCAACCCACTTCTGGGTTGTTGGAATATACCAAAATATCGAAATAAAATGCAAACAAAACCCAAACCTTTGCCATACAGAGAAATACCAAAACCAATAACAAGAATTCATATGAGAGTAATGATGAACGTTCTTAAGTCCCCCTGATTGTTTGCAACGTACTGCCTCTTGATGTCCAAACACTACTGACAGCCCGTCTGCTGTTAATTGGACTGAAAAAATGACCTGCTCCAAAATTCATCACTGCTAATAGCTCAGCCTCTTTATTGTCTTCAGAACTAACCTTGGTAGCAAAAAAGTTGAAACAGCTAACTCTACATACTTCTTAACCCAAACTTCTGTGAGGCATTGATCCAGATCAAGGAGTTGGAGCTCATGTCCCCCCCTGTTTATTTAGAAGTCCAGCTGGCAGAGCGCGTGCAATACCTGATTCCTTGTGGCTTACCCAGGAATCGTGTTTTTCAGTTTGATCTCACTGAAAAGGCATAGCTTTAAAAGAGATTTCAGGTGATTTCCTGTAATTAGTGGAAGAGCTGTGCAGAGAACAGCGACAAGGAAATACTTTTAAATTATCAGATTTTAACATGATGGGGTCCCTCTTAGAAGCTTTCACACCCTCTGTTTAAGAAGAGTGAGAAGCCAATAAAACCTAAGCAAATAGCCCCTACCTTTATCAGACAAGGTTAGTGAATCCCCATCCTTTATTTGCCTTTCTTTGTTGTCTCTTCAGAGACACATCACTACAAGTCATCGAACCCTATGGAATCATCAGAGGTAAAGAGCATCTGAGGGGTTGAAAAGTGCCAGAGCATTAATTAGCTCAGAATTCCTAAACCTCTACTGATCTAATGAAAGTTACTCAATCACAGGATGATGTGGAAAGCCTAATAGTAGCTTTATAGTTAAAGCACAGAAGTGGGAGACAAGAAGTGCAGGTTCTATTCTCATTGCCAGCACCTTGAACAAACCATCGGTTTTCATTGCTCATTTTCTCTGCAGGTAAAATGGAAATAATTGTGCTCATAGGACCATTCTTAAGCTAACTTCACCTCCATCTGAGAAGCACTTTGGGATCTTCAGGTTAGAGAAACCACTGAACTGTAAAATATCATTTAAAATATGCATTTTACTGGATGTACTTAAAATACATATCACCTGTATTGGCATTCAATAGAACTCTGAACGTGGGATACCAAGCCTAGGCAATTTAACTCTTACCTTGAAATGTAAAAATGCTATTTGTAAAGGATCTTTCAATTCAGCAGATGACTGCAAAGCAGCACTTCAAACAGCTTTGCCTTGAATATCCATTATTAGTAAACAACTGTGCTCTACACGATTATTTTGCAGCATTTTGCATTAGCTATACTGGAAGTAGGCAACAAAAGACCTTCAAACACCTTAAAAGATAGTATGTGCATGCATGTATATACTTCTAAATTGCACACAAACTTGCATTTCTGTTTTAACAGAAATAAAAGTAATTCCAGCAATGACATTCAATCTCTGACTCACTTTTATCCTCAGTAAAGGTGACACACTGCAGCAGAACAAAGCACGGAGCTGGTCTGGCTTTGGATATTTCCTGTTTAGTCAGAAATAGCTGCTGGAGCTGTGTTTATCCCTCACACCACATCACCAAACAGCAATCCTCCCTAAAGACATCTGTCCTGGATGTAAACTCTGAAAAGTTTTGGTTTGTGTGACTTCTATCAGTTTCAGGAAGTTTTATCTAAGAAAGAGTAGGAGAGTATTCATTGTATTAGGATTGTTAATAGGACTGGATGACCATCTTGAGATTTTTCCTTTCAAACTGGTGCACAGATTCGTCCACTAAAATAGTTTTGCTTAGTCCTCATTCCGTATTGTGCACTACAACGTTTGTGCTCATCTTAGTGGTTTCTCCTAGGACCTTTCTACCCACACAAATGGCAAACATTTAGTAAATATTTGTTGAAGGCTCCAAATATAATCTACTTCCCAAAATTCTGACTGTTAGCTAAAATAAAAAGGTACAGTCTGTATGTGATCATCAGTTTGACTCTGAGCGAACCGTGGCTGAAAGCAGGTCAAAGTCATAAATAAATTCATAGCCTCAGCTGAAGACGAAGCCTCAGTCCTTAACAAGAGCAGAGTTAAACTTTCTTTCAAACCTGAAGAAATGGAATTATTTGAATTTGAATTCCTAAAATGGAAGTGTTGCCACTTGAACCCGTCAGCATCAGTGGGGAGAAAAACCCAACAACAATCCTTACCTACAACAGCACCGTGCCTCCTTATCTCATAAAGTGTTTTAGAGAGCTCTAATGATCTGGCTTTCCCACTCAAAGGGAGACTGAACCACGTCAGGGAGTACAACAGAAAAGATATAGCAGCCCAATTTTAATGAACTAGAAATACTAAAACCACTGCTCAACAGTTTAACTTTACCACTATGTCACGAATGAGATTACCTCTTACAAATGCTTGGCTCCAAAAAGCTCATACTGCTCTCAAAGGTGCTGGTATTAGACAGAGACCTGAATCACCGTAAGTAAAGGTAAATATAAAACTAAGTAAAGGTCAACATATAAAAAAAGCAAGTTTGGTTTGATTTTTTTCTTCTGGTGAAATCAGGAAGACAGACAGGTTATATTTTTTCCAAAACGATGCTTTCCAAGTCCTCTTATATAATGGTTCTCACGGGTACTTCCACCTGAAATCAAAGTAGTTCAGGATGCTTTAGGATTTCCCTTATTTCTTTTCTTTTCAAAGAAAGGGAGAGACAAACCACCACCCAGGGAAGACCCCTGGTACTGCACGCAGAGACAATAGGCAGGCTGTGCTGAACCTCTGTGAGGGTTTTCTCTGGTTTTGTAGTGGAAAAGCTCCAAAAGATTTAAGATTTCAAAGATTTAAGAAAGCAGCTGAGCTTTTGCTTTGTAGATGCAGAATGACATCACTACCCCAAGACAGGGCAGCATCAGGTTAGCATCACTAATAAGAACACACATCAAGAGCAGACAGCATCACACATGAGCTCATCATGCAGGGTGACAGCTACCAGCATTATGGGGTAAAGGAACTCTAGAATAAGCTGTCTTCACAGTCCAAGAACAGGACACAACTGCCAACACCCCCTATCTTCTGCAAGTTAGGCAGCATTACTCAGCTCTTTACAGCAACCCAGACATCCCTGGCCAGAGTCTTTCCGTGCCTCCTCCTCTGAAAAGTGCCCACTACGTGACCCAGGCACCTTTGTAGGCGGGAAGCCTGTTTCGTCTGATGACAGGGACTGAGATCATAGTTGATTCCCAGCACCTGTGCCATGTTACTGCCTTGGTCCAGCTGTTCTTCCAGGGATCAGGAAACTCTGCTATTCTGCTCATGATATAAAAAGTGGATATGCTTTCATGGTTGGAGAATTACCAGCTTTTGTTGTACCTGGTCAAGCAGTACGCTTAGAGAGCACACAACCTGAGCCACTGATATGTCATCTGCTTTATACCAAAGTGAGCTGAGAAGAGAGAAATGGAAGTGTCAGAAATTACCTGAATCAGGCATACAGCACTATCTTTATGCAATGTGACTTTGTCTGAGGCTGAAATAGGGCACAGCTGAATTTGTAAATAGCCTAGTGTTCACCCCTCTGTCCTTGTGTAAATTAAAACATGAACTTTTTGAACGACAATTCTGGTGTCATCTGCAATCTTTTCTGGAGGCTCCATGTGGAACCACCTTGGCAGGTGACTGAGATTTTACCAACTCCCTATTTTAGGTCAACTTCTATCCTATTATTTTACATCCCCCTCCCCACAACTCCCTAGCAAAATGATGCCTTCCTTCAGCCAGATGAACAAAATCAAACTGTCTACCCCAAACCAATGCTATTATTACATAGTAGTTAAAATCTATTCTAGATATAATCTATAGATGAAGGAAAAGCCTAATTAAAAAGAGAATTAGAAGAGGAAATGCTTGGAAAGTATCAACATATGATAAACCCATGTGCTTGTGAACTCTGCTCATTTGATCTGCACACATGATGCAAATCCACATGTCAACATGTTTCTACTAACAAGATGACATTGCTGTTGTAAAAACGTTCCATAAAGTGCTATGTGGGAACTTTTTAATCCTTTTTTTCCTGTGGCTCCATAGAAAAATATATTTTAAAATTGATACTTACTTTAAACTGATACTTATTACTAAGGCATTCCACAATTAGACATGGACAGGACTGCTGAGGAGTGGTACATACTTAATAGATTTTTGCCATGAAACACATTGGAGAGGAAGATAACTAGTAGCCAGCGATGAGATACGGTGACATTGAAATAAGGATGTATACACAGAAACAATTTCTGTAGATAACTTTTAAGAAGTTTCTGCAATACAAGTGCCTGATTTGGTGGCGATTTAAAAATTAAATTAGATGGCAAAACTTTGTTTTCTTAGCAACCTTTTAGAAAGCTTTCTAAGTGGAATGCTACATTAGTCATTCTAGGTTCACCTGTGACAGAAACTAATCTGAGCATCTGCAGTTCACTATTAGCTGCTTTTATGAACTTGTGGATGTTTTTTGAGTTAAGCGTTATTTACAAAACATGGCAGAATAACTGTGTATGTATTTCATGGAAGTAATAATTTATATTTATAAATATATATATAAAAAAACAAATATGATGTGTGTTGCTGTCCATGTTCTATTCATGTTCAAGCTCCCATTTGTACGTAAAAAGGAGAAAGTGCGTGTCTCTAGCAGCTTCCCTTCCAGGAGAGTGGTTTTGTGGAGAAAATGTAGCCCAAGCTTCTCTGCTAATCTTTATTTATTTTATTGTTATTTGATTTTCCATGCCACTCATATCCTTGTTTTGCCACCTGCTGTATCTCATTCAGCATATAATTTATAAAACTCTGGAAGAAGGATGGAGACAATCTTCTTGTTACCGTTCAGTACGATATGAAGACAAAGTGATCCTGCGTATAAATAGGAATGAAGCCACAGTATGGTATCAATGATTATATTCCTCATCCTAATTTGAAATTAAATCTAGAGAAATATCTGACTGATTTGGTAACACTGAGATTCCTGGGTATTTTAAAATGTGCCCGTTCGTATTTGCAGTGTAAATAGTCACTGCCAAGAACAAATGGTTATCTTGTAGTTAGCGAAACAGGGGGGATCAGGAGGCTGCTGCTCCTATTTAATTCATTTGGAATTTTGCCACCAGTACAACAGGGCTGAGATTTCATGCTGGGCTCTAAATGTGAACGACCAACTCCGTGCCAGAGGGGATGCCACATATCCCTTTTTGTCTTGGTGGGCTCAGTTGCAAAACCAGGTAAAACCAAGAGGCTGCTGCGAAAGTCACACTGCCTCAAAGGTGAGATTGCCTGGAAAAAATTGGGTTTGCTACGCAGCCTCTTAGCAGAGATGGGTTTTGACTGATTTTGGTGCAGATGCAAAAGAGGGCAGAGAAACGGATCTAATGCATTTTTCAAAAAGAACCCAGGGCTTCTAAGCTTCCACCCAGATACAGCCAGATGCCATGTTTCAGCTGACCGTGCTTAACAAACATGTGCTATCTGCATTTGTCTGTGCCAAACCATGAACATTTTAAGAGATTCTAAACTATGCCTTGACAGTTATTTTTCTTTTTTTCATTTTTCTCTGACTTATGTATGATTTATAATATTTCTACTGGGAAAGCTTCACAGGCAAGCAAGCTTTCTCTTGTGAGGTTTTGTACATTATCATTTGGAGGCATCTTTTTACTTTTACTATGGTAATATTTTCTACATCGATTTTCAACTCCGTCATTACTGGAAATTGTCTAGGTAATAATTTTCAAGATGTTAAAAACCTGCTGGTACTTCATGGAAAAGCCTGACAAACATTATATTAAAAATTGTGCTGGTGATAATCAAAAAGCACACTTCTCCTTTCCTTTCCTTCACTATGGACTTTGCCACTTGAAGTCACACACTTCATAATATATGATTGGCTCCAGTTCCTCATGTCTGTGTTCTCCCCAAGAGAAGATGCCGAGTGGGACGGAGATAAAGACAAAGAAACTTCTAACATAACTAGCCATTTATTGTGTTCAACCCAAGATAAAGAGGCCTGAGTTGCAACGATCTTTCAAGCTTTCTTTTTATCAGGATCCTGTAAAAAGCTCACACTAAGAATTCCTGCAAACAGAAAAGAAATAGCAGTTTTACTGGTACAAATGCAAGATATCAGGCCCAGCTTATGTAATGTGATGAGCAAAAGATGACATGTCAAAAATTAGGAGCACGATTTCAACCTCCCTGAAAACTTTTTTCAGACATTTTTCACTCGCAGTTTCCCCTTATTATTTGTTTTCAGTCACCATTCACATACTAGATGTAACGTATTCTAGTTTTTATCTCTATACATTTTTTACCTAGCTATTACTTTCAGAGGTACAACAAATTAGCTACATTTTAATTCAGTTCTTTTCATTAGCACATTGAGTTTAAACAGAAAGTAGTCAGATTACATGGATTAATTAGATGTTTTATTAAAAAAAAAAGGAAAATGAGTTGCAGACTATAATATAAAACACAGCAGGCTTTGACTTTCTGCCTGGAAGCTGTTTAAAAAAATAATAATAATTAAGAAGGAAATGAAGAGTACACTGTATTCTATGCATAAATCAGAGATATTAAAGGCAAATATTTGCTTTTAGATTATGATGAACTCAGATTCATATAAAAAAATGGACTTGAGATGTTAATTTAGCTAAATATGAGCTCTAATCAGTCATTCCTCCTGCATCATCTTCCATGGCTATGCATAATAATAGCAGAGGTGTTCATACTGTAACGCAACCTTTCACTGTAAGCTAGAGCCTGAGGATGTTTTCTCCCCTTATCCTTGAATCCCCTTTGCACAGCCCTAAGCCCCATCACACATTTAGAAAGAACAGTTCAAAAACTAGATGGAGTATAATAAATTAATCTGGACTTAGTGGGTGGATAAAAGGTCCATCAGGGGTTTGTTACAGACCCTGGGGACAAGAAGAGAGAGGAAAATGGAATATTGCACAATGACATTAGTAAGGCAAACAGAGATAATACTCTGTGTGCGCCCGTGTGCGTGTGCCTGTGTGTGTCTGCAGAGCGCGGTGGGGGAAGGGTGCCATCAGTATTCTTAGCCTTGATTCATCTTAATGTAATAATGATTGAATACTGCTAGCCTACTTCCAGAGATCCAAGGAAGGAGTGTTTCTACATCTGTCCTTAAATTATCACACAAAACCAAATCACAAGCACGGGAACTCCCACAGCAAAAGAGAAATCAGCATTAGCACATCTCCATTCTGAACACCCTTACATAGGAGTTTGAAAACATCTTTCTCTGACCCGACCACTCAGGGAAGGAAGGTGTGGGCAGTCTGGATTAAGTTATTATGATACAACTTTTTCATAGGAAGTGCAAGAATGAATTGTTGCCCTGCTGAAAAACAAATGAACACAAATGTTAAATACCAGAAATGATTTCTTTTTTTCTTATATGTACTCTTAAATATACTACTAGTGTCTTTCAAGGTGGCAGCTGCACTGGTTTAGCCAGTGCCACCTCCTTTCCAAGGAAAGATTAAATGATAGGCAATAAAAATGCTTGTGCCCTGCCCACAAGCTGTGACATAGGTTCTCCCTTTCATACAGCCTCAGCCTTGCTACCTGCCACAAACTACCTTCAAGCAGGACATCGAGGTAAGCATGTGCAATCTGATGAAGGAAACATCTCAGAATGCAGAGAAGCGCACAGTAGAATAGAGTCCAAGGCAAGGAAAGAGTGGGTTCACACGGGTTGAGAACTGCATTGTCACAGGCCTACAAACTGCCCCTCCTGATGGCCCATTTGAAATTTGTACCTAAGATACTAAATGTATGAATGAAATGTTCCTGTCTTTAATTTACAGTCACCAAAACCTGACATGAAGTATGAACTTTGAAATTGAAACAAAACTTTCATGTCCTTTAAAAATGTGCTACAGTACCAGCTGCACCTAACTCCCCTTTTCCACATCTACTGTTAGTGAGGGCTTGCCACAGAGTTTGCTCCTTACACATTATATCAAGGAATATAGATATCCATGCTTCATCTCTCCCTGAGCTGTTGAGGGAAAGCGTGGGCTTGAAGGAGAAAGCCTGTTGACACAGCTGGAGCTCCTCTTGGACAACATTCATATTTGCCCATTCTTTTCTAGCACAACTCCACTGACATAGGAGACTTCTACTTTTAGAGAAGGAGTTTCCAAGAATGAGCCTAGCTTTAGCTGGAAAACATTTTTTTTTTACACAGTCTCTCAAGTCCATCTGCAATGAAATCTTTGGAGTCAAGAATTATGTGTGGTTACTGGATTAAATCTCTGCTGGATTCCCAATGGTCTATTTTTATCTTATGATCTCAGTGCAATTTGGGATGTTGCACAACATCTAACAGTTCTGATGCCAAAAAAAATGGTAGCAATAGAGTTTTTCAAGTTAAAAATCTAGATATGACACTAGGTTAGCAACATCTGACTGGGTAAAGATTTGTGAGAGCAACAGCTAACAAACAGTAAAGTATGTTACCCAGGAAGGTATATTAGTAAAAGAACAAAATTAACACTTGGATTTAGAGGAGAGAGATAAAAGTTGAAACAAACTGAATATTATCAAGCATTGAGCCGATATCCTAGGTATCACCCAAAATGTGAAGATACGTAATTAACTGCACAGTGAAGAACATTTCCTGGATGCGCAGAGAGAAATCATTTCAAAGTTGTAACAACTGCTTTCATCTGCTCAGGCTGCATCCGACTACTGCCAGAATGTACTCAGTGCCAAATATCTCTATTCCTACATAACTCTTATTCACAAAACACAAAAAGAACACAAATAACATTTTTCCTTTCACTTGTTTGTAAGTATGCTTTAGATAAAGCTATTCTGATAGCTTAAGACTCTTTGTTCAGATTGCACGAGCTGTTTGGTGCCAGAGTTATTTAAATCCCAAGAAGAGGTATTACAATAGATAGAAGTGATGTATGAATAGGACATAAATGATGATGATGGAAGGCCTGATTTAATAAATGGAAACTTCAAGCTGAAAGCTTGAATGAGAGGGCACTGGATCTCCAGCTCCACTGATGCGGAACATGGGGTCACGAAGAACCGAGAAGAAATGCTCCATGTCACCCTGCCAGGATTTATCCCTACGCTCTGAAAACCGGACACACTGTTGGGTAAGCTACTAGAGCTGCCAACTTGCAGATGATACCTAAAGCTGACAACCTAATCATCTGTGGCATTAAAGATCCTGTGGCACCTTTTGTAAAAGACAAGGAATTAGCTGCAGTGAACTGGCCTAATTTCAGTCTGCATAATTACATTCTGTACACCTATGATTCCTCTGCAGTTTCTTAGGGGAAAAACGAGTGTATTCTTCCCTTGCTGTAAACCTTTTCCCTAGAAAATCTCAGATACAGCCGTAGTCATCTTGTGCTTAGGTCTGATAACAAACTGTTAAATTTGCAATGTACTTTGAGACCATTTATTCTAAAAGGTAAGATTATTACTGCAGACATCTCAAAGGACTATATAATCCACCCTATATGTTCCAGTAACTAGGCACAAAAGAGTAAACTGAGGATTTAGTTTCTGATTCCTCCCTCTTCCCTTCCCTTTTCTATGCTTTTGAAACCACAGTCATAATGCTGTCGGAACATTTTTTTGGTGGTTTAATAAACATGACATGCTTGCACTTGTTTTGCATTTTAATAGCAATGCAGTGGCAATAAGACACTTCCACAAATACAATGCATGCAATTATATAGGGTTTTAAGTGCTAACTTTCTGTCAGGCATATTTATTCCTATATAACCCCCTTTTTGTTCAAAACCTAAAAGTTCTCTTTCATTTTTCATGCCTCCCATTTATGGCTGTCTGTTTGCCTTTCAGGTAGAGTTTGGTGGGCACACACCACCATGTCAAGGGGAGCTTTTAGGCTCTGTATCGTTGTGGCTGTGTCACTGTAGCTAGCTCTGCAAACTTTTTAATAGCCTCCAAGGAGTGCCTACAGAAGCGGTCATGGTCCTGATCTGACAGTTCTTCATTTTCCTTTTTCGTTCTTAAATAGAGCTTTAGTATGAGGGATCTGATCCATAATTTGCATATATATATAGATATACATACACCACTTCAGAAACAGTTCTGCTTGTGTATATTTACAGTTTTCTACCTTTTCTGAACTATTTTGCTATTTTACATCCCAGTCTACAGACAGAAATGTAACTATGTACAAGGCATGCTAATTGTCTTTCAGTGTGATGTATCTAGTACTCGTGACCAGCAGACAGGTGCGACATAACACCGTACCACTCAGTAGTGGCCGCCAGTAGCACCAGTTCCAAGAGCAAGACTGGCCAAGTGATGCTAACGCATGACGTTTGGTTCAGGATGTTAAAGTCCCAAAGTACTGCAATGGTCTGTCTAGGGCTTTGGTTTGACCCATTTTAAATATCTTATGTCTATTACAGGAGTAGACCTTCATTAACCTGCCCTGAAATTCTTAAAAATTAAATTAAATCTCACTAGAAAAGATTCAAGTGGTAGGTTTTGTTCTAAGGGATGTAACTTGTACCGTGTTAGTGCCTCTGATTTTGGACCATCACCCCTCTCTCTGTTGTTAGGCTCAGCGTAACATTTAATTCATTTTTATTTAGAGGTAAATTGCATGACCACAAATGAAATTAATTCAAGGGTCTGGCTCAAAGTGCACTATAATAAACAAAAGGGCTCCTATTAACTTTAGTAGAGTGCCTATAGTGTTTACCAGAGTATTGAAGTAATATAAGCCATAATATGCACATATTTTTAAAGGAAAAGCTTTAATATTCCATACTATGCTGACATATTGAATTGGTCTATGCTTATGCCAAATAGTGTGGCTTCCTTTTATGTTTCTGATGTTAATATTCATAACTTTACACTGTAACACTGTATTTGGCTTCTGCATTAGGTTCAGCTAGACAGCTGACAAATGTTATTGCAGATCTTTTGCTTAAAACCTAGAGGTACTGTAATCAGAAGTTTTCTGCTACATACCTTCACTGGGGTTGGGACTATAGGCTTGAGCAGCCTGCCTTGTATAAGGAACTGCCAAATGATGGGAGGTAAAACAGTAACTCCACAGAAGGATCTAATTCAGTGTACTTACTCTGTGCTAGTATTAGTCAGTTATTAGGTTATTAAATCCTCTCTAATTATTATCTGAAGCTTTTCATAAAGAGCTTTTTGCAAAATGGATCTTATCTAAAAATTTAATTTATTGGATGTTTACAGGCTTAAAAAAGTGATTTTACGATACAGAAACAGAATGACTTCCTTTTTAAATAAACCCAATTGGTGTTGTAATTGAGATGAGCATGCTGGTTTTTTTCACACAATAATCTGATATGGGACTTTCTTTTCTCAAGAGACTTGCTTGATCTGCTCTTTATAGACATTCAGTCTCTGTAAATATGCTTTTGGTTTCTTTATCAGTAATAGTATTAGACCTGAATACTTTAGTATACAGTATAATGGGATATTAAGGGGCTTTCTGTGTAAGTTTTAGACAAGCCAGTCTAACAGAAAAAAATGAAGGCACATCGAAGGATATTCTTTACAAGTAGACAGTACCATTTATAAGGGCTTTCTTCTGCTGTTTAGTTCTTACAGTTTTAGAGAAACCCACATTGTTTTCTTTGCCCTTCCTATCCTCTGCCATTGTTTTCCTTTTCCTCCTGCTTGTACTTTGCTACCTAACCATCTGACTATCTGTGTTGCCATGGGAAGGGCTGTAATGCCATAAATTCAGAGAAGTTCCTGTGTGCCTTTTTTCTCTCTTACTCTTACACAATCATTAGCACAGATTAGCTTCTTTCATAAGGGTGCACTGGCACTAGAACAGGGTTATAAAATATTCCATTTTGGAAAAGTTACAGCAAAAACATTTTACATGTTTCACAGAAAGGCACCAACCTACATAGGCAAAAGCCAATGCTTCCCAACTTCCAGATACCTGACTGTTTGAGAAATGAGCCAAATTACAGGCACTTATCCATCTAGTCTTATAGTAGCTAATGTGAATTCTGGAAATGCTAAAAAATAGAGGAAAAACATCAAGTTAAATCACAAAAAATCCAGCTGGATGCCTTAGGGGATTTGTAATACAACACAGAGATTTTCATTTTTAAACCACTGATTAAATCCACCGCAGGCTAGTAGTGATTGAAATGTGCTACCTTCTGAAATCTGTAAAGTGTGGTCTGTCTAAAAGGAGCTGGTGGTCTCTGCTCAGCCGCTAGTGCCAGTTCGTTCCATCAGAAATTGGTACCAGTCTACAGACATGTGCCCACTGGGCTCAGTGGAAAAGCAATGGACAAATAAGCCCCGAAGAGCAGCTCCTCCAGGTATTACAGTATAAATAACAGACCCGGGGTTGTTCGATACACAGCTTTTTCAGCCACAAACTATATGTGTCTGGAAAACGGCCTCCAAAAATCACATCCACTGAAGTAAAATGAATGTACCACTCGAGTATGGCAGAGGCAGAAGTACATACTCCCTCATCCGACCAAACTTCCTAAAGAATACTTAGACGAGCACCTGTACATACCAGGACAGGGTCCCCTACGTGCTGCTCACCACACATGCCTGTTGGCATCATCAGCCCATATCCCCACAGTTCAATTCAGAATCGGGACAGGGGCTCAGCCTTAGCTCCCCTGGACACGCTTCCAAAGCTCCAACAGAGGCAGAATCAAGTCCCTAGCTGGTAATTAACCATAAACATAATCTAGCACTCCTTCTGCAGTTGCAGTAATCACCCAGTGTTGACAGAGGTAACAACTTATTTTGCCCAGCAAGCAACAGAAACATGGAGATACAGGGACCAGACGTGCACAAAGCCAAGCGCAAAGAGCTGCTGCCCCAACCGCAGCCACGTGTTAATCTCACATTTGGCTGATGGCTGTGTGCTGAGCTACTCTCTTCAATATTTTGCATGTTGATTGGCTTGTTATTCACTTCTGCCTCTGTTGGAAGCCAGACTAACCTGTGGGGGAAGTGTTGGAAAACAATTACAGTGTATTGAAATGGTCATACGAGTGCAGCACACTGCAATACTTTACATAATTTATTAGGTGTTACCACATTCACTGGCACTCACACGACTAAGAATTTTAACAAGAGCGACAAATAGGACAACATCTGCATTCCTGTAAGAACATTTGGGATGAAAATTTAAAATTAAACCGAACGTGCGCTTATTACAGCACCAACACTGCGATCCAGTGGTCTGCCTCGACTCTCAAGATCTCATGTTAGCACAGTATGGTTGCCAGAGTAAAACTGAAATGTTCATTACAGCAGCAATTAATTGCTTATGATTTTCGAAAATTAACATTTAATATACTTTCCCAAACCAATCCAGTGTTACTCTGAATTTTTATGCATCGTTTCTTTATTTCTGTCCCTATTGTGCACACAAGGTCAATTAACTGGCAAATATAATTATTTTACAAACATAGCAAGCTGCAGCTATTATAAATAACAACTTATTTGCATATTGCCTTGTTTGTGAAGAGAACGGCAGCGTTATGGGTCTGAAAATCTGCGCATGGTAATACAGTGAGATACTATTTTTATGTAAATATTCTATTTAAGTAAGTATTCTAGTAAATACGCTATTTCTTAGATTAAAATCAGTAAGTAGAAGCTGGGTTGCAGATTTCAGAACTTGCTTCATTTGCATCTTGAGAATGGAGTGGAACTGAAAGCTTTCAAGCTTTATTGTTCAACTCCGAAGTTCTGTTGCTCTTTGTAAATGAAACAGAAAAGAGATGTATGTGAATATATCACACGTTTCAGCCTAAATGAGCTTTTCAAATTGTAAATGAATATCATTGTTTGTAGTCACCTTCACAGTATTCCTGAAGTTGAAGCTGTGAGCTGAATTCTGACAGAATTTTGTGAAGGATTTGGGAAAACATGACTCACAAGATTTTAATACTGGCAGACAAAGACCCCCTTCTGATTCTATTTTTGATTTCCAGGGTCTCTTTAAATAAAGAAGACATTCAAGATGGAGGGACAATGGAGAACAGCTGTAAGGATGATTACTTTCAAAAGGAGAAATCAAAGGGCAGCACTTCCAATGTGCACTATATATGGCAATCCCTTTGTCTGCATGCTGAAGAACTGGTTGGTACTAGCATGCTGTGCTGAAACTGCACGGCGATAGAGCCTTTCCTAGGCATATTTCTTGATGACAACTGCATGCTGTTGGATTTGTTTAAGTGGCTGTGAATATGTGAGCCATGCATATTGTGTTCCATTTTCCACTTCACGAGAAAAAATATTTAGTGGGTT
Organism: Zapornia atra; assembly: GCA_013400835.1. Lineage (NCBI taxonomy): Eukaryota > Metazoa > Chordata > Aves > Gruiformes > Rallidae > Zapornia > Zapornia atra. Next base: position 59,524 of record VZTU01006450.1, on the reverse strand, counting down.
TATGGCAAGCGGAACACCTCGTTTATGCTGATTGGGGTGCACATGGTGATTTGTGGCTTGGCGCATGCTGAGCTTCAGGCGCGCTGGCTTTCGGGCACTCTGCAAACACTACAGTGGGTGGATTTGAGATTTATCCCCCAGCCCCAATACAACTCATGTGTTGGGGTGCTCCTACTGAGACCTACCAATGGGAGCTGACAGCTGTGTACAGTGCGCTGGGAATGTTTGAAAGCTGGCTGTAAAGAAAATAGAGCAGTCTACGCCTAGCAGGGAGGAAAATCGATGACTCGGCACTTGGCAGTGGTGACCAGCAGGATGCTTCTGATGAACGCTGAGTCATTGATTTCCCTCCCTGATCAGCAGCAGCTGCTCCATTCACACTGCAGAAAGCCTTCTTGCCACGACCACATGTGTCAGCAGGCTGTATTGTCATTAAAGCAAGAGGTATTAGCTGACAAGACATCCAATTTATGTATTTTTGGTTTTGATATCTCTACTTGCAATTTCAAAGTTGCTTCTCAGCTAGGGGACCTAAAAGGATGCGTATATCAAGGCAGGAGGTCCAATAGAACAAGCAGCTTCACAGGTACAAACAGTATTTGTGTGATATTTGCCTAAATGTTGCCCAAACCCTTGGTTTCTTTTCATGGATTTCATAAATTCAGAGCACAGGCAAGCAGAGATGTTAAGGCACCTTCTGAGAAGGTGGCCTTCAAGTCAGCACAATGCTTGTGATAGGAAAGCTTACATGTTTAAAGTTAGATGTATGTATAAATATTTGGATGAACCGGGCTCTTCTCGGGTGCTATGCCTTCAAAGTATTTTGTGTTGCAATATGGTATGGCTGAAGACCAAAGCATAATTGTAGTTTATCATTTCATGAAAATAAAAATTCAACAGGTAAAACAGGTGAGACTACACTGAATGACTGCAATAAAAGTACAGTCGGAGCAGGTTATTACAAATGTCAGCATTTGATGAGTGTGTCTGTATTTCTCAACATGTTCTATCGTTTGTTACATTGTTTATATTACCATAATTATTCCTTAATAAGTTAATGTGCTAGTATATCTGTTTGGACTGTTCTTTGAGGAAGCAGTTTAGAGAAGGAGACAAAAGAAAAGAAAGGGCTGTCATGAGAAAAGAGCTGTTTCTTGGGATTAAAACTGACTGAAACGCACTATTTATAGTCAGGCACTTCACTGCTAGTAGCGATGCTGAGCTGCTTCATTTCAGGCTCCATTCATTGCAGAATATGCATGACTGCCTGAAAAACACTCACGGCAAAAGTCATAGGTCAGGCTTCTGTGCTTGAACTGGTATTTCAGCAAAACCTTGCCCGGCCAGCCACAAAAACCATTTTCCCTCCACTCTGCGGGTGTTTGTCCTTCGAAACAGAGCCGCTTCACCACAGTGACAGGCCTGGATTCAGGAGAGCCCCTCACTAATAAACTGCATTTTCCTTGCTAATTCAGCTGCAGATTGGAAAGCCCTCTTTTATAGTTGGCTCTCCCCTTTCAGAAGGCACAAGTCCACTTAAATTAATTTGCTTTTTAAAGTGACTTCATCTCCTGGCTTCGGTGAGTCCCTGTTAGAGCTGCATCAAACTCACTGGCTTTGCTTTACATAGATTTGAAAAACATACATCGGCTGCAACAGCCACTCAGGTTGTGCCGTTTGTGAGCTTATGAACTCCGAAATTTAAGATAAAGATCACTGCCAGCACCTTTCCTTTGCCTTATCTCTCTCAATTTCTACAAGCCCTCCTCAGTTCTGCTACGCCTAGGGGCAGCTGAGCAGGCTCCTCCTCATAGTAGCAGTCACATTAGCACAGAAGCTTTCAAGGATAACTGCTGGTCCTTGGGGAGCCCCAGGAACAGGAGCAGGCGAGAGTGCTCTCGTTCTTTTATTCCTTCACACATCTGGGGTCTGAAGTGTCTTAGGCTGCGCAAAAAATCTGCTAACTTAAGAAACAAGTCTTTGAAATCAGATTGTCAGCTATATTGTAGTTAATGAGCCGTGTAACTCCTGAAATCATACACATATCACTTTCTTTAAAATTGTTGACCATGGGTATAAATACAAAACAGAAATAGCAAATGAACTGAAAAGTGTAATGTGACCCCTGCCTCATGTCTGAGTTTCTTTGGTGTGATCCACGCGGGCAAACAGGACTAACAGTTGCAGCTGATCCAAGTAGCAGTGTTCCTGAAATTCGCTATTTAATTTGATGATGATTTTAGCAAAATACTAACTTTGCAAACTGGAGGCCAGATCCTGGCACTGACTGATGGCAATGTGGCATGGAGTAGAAGAGAGATCAAATGAAAAATTTAAAAAAATACGGCAGCTCCTACATAATTTCATTACTGACTGAGAGCTAAGGAGTACTGCAGTCACGACAGAATTCAGAGAGATTAGAGTACTTAGTGTGAAAAATATTCCTATAAAACTGACTGGGAGGGGATATGCTACTCAGAAATAATGAATTTTCAATGCAAATGACGCACATTGGGATATATAGTCAAGATTTTGGGTAACGAGAATTTTCATTAAAGAGATGTTCCAATGAACAAGATCCTGTAGTGTTTAGATCATATCTACCTAATCAAATTAAAGATTTAGTAATAATTAATATAGATCCAGACATTTATCTAATTAAAATGAAGGGGGTAGAAGGAATTGATTAGACATTTCCTTATGAATGAAAAATAAACATACAAATTAGTATTCTTCAAAAGATAATGTATAACTTTAATGCTTTGATGATAGAAATCTCACATTATTTTTACTGTAAGATCACTACCGATTAGAAAAAATTTATATGATTACAATTAGTAAGTCAGACTGTCTAAATCAGCATATGAGTTGATGGAGCTATGACAATTTAAAATATCTGAACATCTACTCCTTATCTTCAACCAACAAGGAGCACAGAATCAGCATTCCTTAGAGCCACTATCAAACAATGTATTTTTCAGATGAAAAATTAAAACAAATGACAACACTGCAAAGAACATCACCATAACCGACACTCAGAAAACATAAAGTATATATATATATAAAGGAAGAAAATATGTCTGAAAATAATAAATTTTAAAAAAGACTTTCCATAATGATGTGAAATTCTCAGAAGGGGGTTAAAATTTTTCTTGAGCTCTGAAATCAGATCAAATCCTTGAAAACAGAATTTCTTTCAAGGCTGATGATATTTTTAAAGGCATTTTATACAAGGAATATTAAAAAGCTGTCTCCTTCTTGGTGTCCTATGTGGTGATGAAGAGCCTGGCTTTCCTGTAACTTTTCCAGCATTCTGGCTTTAACAGCCAACATACTGGAGGATGCTGCTTACTCAGCAAAAGGACTTGAAGTACCATGGATGTGGCTGTATGGTAAAAAAGATAAAAAGCCTGATTTTAGTGTTTTGCAAGCCTCATTAAAGGCTTTTTTGAATTTGGGGGAAAGACTAAGGCCCTTTATTCCCAAAAGTATGAGTGACAACTTTTGCATGTAGCAGTGGTCAAATTCCAAATTTAGAGTAGGACAAATTAGTTTACAAAATTTCTGTCATCCCAATTGATCTGGAATGGCAAACATGTGAAAACTTGGTGCACAAGGTCTCTGAAAAGTAAATATTATGTTCATTGCCGTACCTTTGCCATATTATCTACTTTTATAAGCAGAATCAGCAGAACAGAAAATGGAAAAATATATATGTGCCATAGAGAACACTCTGGGCTGCCTGCCCCTAGACAGAATAAATAGCATTTGGAGTTGTCGTATGGTGTTATGTGCAACCTTGTTGTTATAGCCCTGAAAATAAACCCCGAGTATTCAAGAACAGCACCAAATAAGCTGCCTTTTGGACACAGAAGACATCCTTAAAATATATTCCACTAGCTCTCAAATGGTCAGAGAAACAGATTTTATGTCCTGTCACTACACCATTCTTCCTGCAAAAGATAGAGACCTTGCATAGCCAACCTTTTTTCCTGACGTGTCCTCCTATTGCTCCCATTCCCACACTGCTATCATAACTGCTGCATTAGCAGCACTTCTATTTTCCCAAATACACTGAAGATTATTGTCTAAAATAAGACTTTCACAGTCCAAGGTTCAGCTCTCTGCCCAGAGCTGTCAGACTCCTTACTTATCAAAGACATAATTTTACTTTTAACCAAAGACACCTGGTCAATATTTATTGTAGATTGGTCTCATGATATAGCTGATGTAAAACCGGTATGGCTGTAGCATAACCAGCAGAGATATGCGGGATTAACATCGGTACAAAACCTGTCCCTAAACACTACAACATGGCAAGACGTTAAGTAGGTATGCATCTTTTTAAAACCTGATTTGAACCTGAAATCTTCATTTTCCCTAGATGCAACCTGGGAATATTCTGGCCCTTAAGCAAAGCTATTTGAAGCTAATATCCTAGTGCAGATAAAAACTAAATTTAGCTCAATGTGCAATCACTGAATATGTTCCATCCTGTAGAAACACCTCTCCCCATCCAGCACGACAAATATGTAGGACAGACAGTATACAGTACTATTTCATTTTCTCTCCCTTTTTAAAGCCTTCTTCTCAAGCGTTTCTCTTCTCTATATGTGTGCATGTGCTTGTTTCTACCCCTCCTCTTTCATTTCTTTTCTCTGTAGGGCACCAAAAGTGCTTTTCAGGTGGGAGGGCAGCCGTGGAAAATTGACTACCATTCTAGTCAATTTGCTTCAGCAGCCATTCCGTGTGTAAAGCACTTTATACAGAAGGAAGCTTTTTAGACCTTAAGACCAAAAAATCTATTCTTTTACAGCCATGAGGTCCCTGGGAAATCAGAGAGGTTTCAAGAACTCATGCAAGGATAGAATTTGGCATGGAACCCACTGGAAAAAACTCCAAAAACAACTAACAACAAAAAAAAGCCTATTAACATTTTGCATTTTGCAATCTTTCCTCCCTTGTTTTTCTTATTAGCACAAGAGACTCTCTTGGGAGGAAAAGAATTTGTTCTAGAGAAGAACATCTTTACCTAAGAACTTCAAGCGGGTTGTACACAGAAGCACAGGAGCACTTTTCCTACTGTCTGAAACCCAACTGTAGTGTTATTTTAAATTCAAAGAGAGCCTAGAGAAATTGAATAATCTGGCTGCATCCAGCTAACAGGTCCCATGCCAGATAGACTTGGTATACTGTCCAATGATAAGCCCCATCCGCTTCAGTCTTCTGGTGCTTACTGTTTTTCTATGAAGCAACATAACTTATGCTTAGCCCATTATTTAATAGGTGCTGTATCTTTAAATCTTTAAGGATGTCTGAGAGCAGGAAATCATTTGTTCTTAGTTTGTTAAGGACTGGTGTTGAGGCTATTGCCATTAATCTAGAATGAAGGTCATTCTCACTGAAAACATGTGATTGCTGCTTGCATGTATGAAAACCCAGCAGTCTCCCATGGGGCTAAGACAAGACCAGATTGGTCAGATACTCAGTGTGATAAATACGTCTTTTTAAGACACACAGTCTCACTGGATACATGCTCACAAAGGCTTTAAGGCCATCCTNAAAAGCAATAGAAGACTACAAATAATTTATAATTCATTTTTAATATCATCAGAGAGGTTACCTGGCTTCCAGTTGTTACCCATGCTAAGTTGCTTTCTATTCACATACCAGAAACAAGTGTACTGGAGAGATTCCTAAAGCTTCCAGCAACAGAGCAGAGTATCACAAAACAGGGTAGAAAGGAACCTTCATGAAGAAACCTTGAGCCTACCCCAAGACGGTGTGAACTCATACCCTTCTCATTCTGGATAGGCCTTTTTTCTAACCTCAGCTTAAAACCAGAAATGTACAGGTTCAGCTGTTTAACTATCTCCAGTGTCAGAATCTTAGATCTTTCCATGGTTGTAAACCAGCAGAGATATTTTATGCGTTTTGCACATTACACTCCTGTTTGTATAACTCAAAATTACTTTCCTCCTTTTTCTTTTCATTGCCTATTCATGTTCAAGCTGCAATCAGCTACAGCCCTTAGCTCCTTTCCTATAAGACTGTAAATTACTCAGTTTTTCACTTAGTTGATTCTATAAATGATTCTTCTTGTCCAAGCACAGAAACTAGACTTGTCTTTCTTTTAATCCTGCTTTTTTTCCTACCATCTTTCTAATTTCTCCAAGATCCCCTGTAATTCTACTGATGCTGATGTTTTCCATACCTGGAGCCTTCAAAACTTTGTGGCATTTGCAAATTTAAGAACATTCTTTATCCTATCATTGAAGTCACTAATGAAAATATTTAACAGTATTGGGCTGAGGGGACATCCCTGTGAAACCAGATTTGACAGATCATTCCTGATTTTCAATAAACCATTGATAACTACTCTTGAACTTTGGTTTTTCAGCTCATTTTATTAACAATACATAGTAGATCTTCTGTTAGATCTTGTTTTTCCAGCTTGTATAAGACAATGTTATGTGAAACAAGAGCGCCCTAAAGCATCTCTAAAGTTAAGAACTATACCTTCATGAGATACAAGGTAGAAACACTGTTCCTAGGCTTCTAGTACCTCTGCGCCTTCAAAGACCGTTCCCCAAGTGGTTTTACCCACACTGGGTGTCTTCCCTTCACCTACCCTGACTTTCTCCCAGTGTGAAGCAAGCACATCCAAGGAAAAAAACACTGAGCTGGTACAGAAGTTCAGGGAGCTTTGAATGGTATGATGTATGGAGAGCAACAAATTAGAGAGGTATGCTGTGTCTGAGTTTATTCCTTCACGCCTTGGAAAAAACCTCTCTTTAACTAAAGATCCCTGTTCCCATCTAATAATTGTGGATGATTCTGTACAACAAAGACTATTACTTTCCAACCAGTTCATCCAATCTAGCCAGTTCCATCAGTTTTAACTCCTTCACCTCCACCAGTGCTCAAGAAAGGGAGTATCCAGACCTGTACCTTGTGTACTAGCTTGGCCTAGTCGGGTGATCAAAGACAGGAATGTTGGCCTGAATTTCCTCAGTTATGTGCATTACATTAGGCCCTTATCATTACTTTGATGTCAGTTTTTTGTGGTTTAATTATATACTAAGAACTATTCTTAGGTAAGCCAGGAAGATTTGTCCTTATGACTCAACCATCCACTTTTTGGGCAGCTGACTGTACATTTAATTAACATCCCAGGCATCAGTTCTGCAGTCCTTCCCCAGGCAAATCTCCCATCAAAGTGAACAGGAGGTACCGTCTGTGCAGGGCTGAACACAGAGTCAATAGTACAGCACTACAAGTTTGGGCAAACTGTCAATTGGTATGAATTTTTTAGTAATGCTGTTAAAGTGTTCTTAGATTAAAACGTTCCTTTTGGTTTAAAGAAACTAGTTCTCTCCTTAACTAGTGGTTTTGAGTCAACTGTAAAGAGGATATTGGTGAAAACATTAAGAGAGGTCATTTTGATTCAACCTTTTAATTTGTATTCTTTCCTCTGAGTGGGGAGATTTGAGCATGCTTAAGGAATCTGATAGGTGCAGCATACATGCACCACATCAACTGCAGAGAAAGAAGGTACTGCTTTGACATAGATAATTGTGTGTTAAAAACTCTGAGTTGAAAACCACATTCTGGTCAAAGCCCAGAGGCAGAAAACGAGGAGTTTTAATGTTTGGCACTAGGCTAACATTTCACCTACTGAAGTCAGTGGTAAGTCTGCTCTTAACAGCAACAACAACCAAATAAGCTCTGTCAATACTTTTGAAACATTGTCCTTAAGTTTCAAATTCTGCTACTGGATGACCTTAGAAAGCACAATTTAGTGATGGGTCACAACTATTTGGATCTCTCCTATCACTGATTTTATACAAAAGCATAACAATACTAACACTTGCAGGATACCATTAAAGACTTTGGAAAAAGCTCAGTGGGATTTGGGGGAGCTGAAGCCCAAGCTAACCTCCACCTTTCCTGAGTCAACTTCATTTTGTCGTTACCAACAATGCAGCTTCCACAGTGGTGCTGGATCCCGTCTTAAACTCCCCTCACCTCAACATAACATCACCCCTCAAAGACTTGTACGCTTACCAGACCAGCCATGGCTCTGCTTCACTTCTGGGTTATCTTGGAGACAAGGGGACAAGAGGAACAGCAGCATAGTTTTCTCTGAGCACCTGGTCACCCTACGGCTGGGGCAGAAAGGCTGTAACAGCAGGCAGCACTAATGGTGCAGGGCAATATAAATGGGTCAAATACCAGAGAACAGGCTACAGGACTAACACTGAGGCATCAGGACAGCATGATAATGCTGTGTATTCAGCATGTCATTCATTAGAAATGCATGTGTAGGTACAAGAATTTTTCAATGTGTTTCTTTTAAGAAGCCAGTGAAATCAGGCTGCACGCCCTGCCCTACTCAGAAACGACATCTGGGTTGGCAGAGTTTGTCATGCTTTGCTTAAGAAGGCAATAAGCTCTCTTTAGTCTCTATCCACAGTGGCCACAAGAAGTAGCAACAATCTGCTTCTGTGATTCAGGGGTGAGTAAAAACTACAGAAAAGCGGTGACAGACCTAAAAAGATTTACACTGGAAACAGACAAAAATATCTAGCATGCCACCCAGAAAACTTGCTCATAAGCAGAAATAAAAGACTTCAGTTTGTTTTCTGGAGCAACAGACATTGAAGACTTTTTCATACTTAAGTGAGGAAAGAATAAATTCAATTTTTATTTTAAAATTTTCTTTGTTTGGGGGAAAGGTAGGTGGTGATAAGGAGAGAATTTAAGGATCTGGTTATCTTTAAAGAAGGATTTCAACCTAATACTTTCAGCAGCGAACTGTGCTGGGTAGAAATCTATCTTGTACTTGTCACATCTATATTAAATTATCTACTTTTTTCATTTTACAAGGGAAGACGTGATCAGAACATTACTCAGCTGTCAGGATACAGGACTGTGCTGCTGAACAGAGTACAAGTGAATATATTCTTCGAAGCTGCAAATCTAGCACAAAGGTACCAGAGGAGGGATTTGTGTCACCAGCTTTTTACCTACTGTGGTTCCTGGAAGGCAGTTTTCAGTAGGCTTTGTTTTGACTGCTTTTTGCTATGATAATGTTTAAACCTGATCAATAGCCCTTTCTTCTGCAAAAATAGCTTCTCATGACTACAGCGTTACAGATAAGGACTGGAAAAATATTTCTGCCTTTCAACAAACACAAACTGACAGATGTAAAGACAGTACGATCACTTGTGCACAAGGGTAGTAAAGAACAATCCTTGCACCTCAGTTTTTAGTATGTTTTGCAGGTACTCTGGCTTATCATTTTAAAACAGTAGGTTATAAAAGCATCAAGACACATCCCAAGCACATTCCTGATACCATATTCATTCTTCCCTAGACTATACATGATAAAACAGAAGAAGGTCACAGAATTTCCTGATAGTTCTTCACTTGAGTCTTGCAAGCTGGCCTTGAGCATCTTAGATTTTGCTTTAATAAATTTTCTCATTTAAAGGAATAAACATGTAAAAGAAAATCTTCTATTCCTGTTAAGAATAATTTTAAACCATAGAGTAGGGTCAAACTTCCAGGGTTTAAAAAATGCCAGAAAGCTAGGCTTGAATGATGAAACTGTGACCACAGTGTGTTAGCAACTTGCAATGTGTGCACGTACACTGCAAAGTAACCGCTCCTTCTGTTTACTACTGACTGAGAATTTCAGAATGGGATGATAATACTACTCAGCTAGTGCTATCTATGTTTGTAGCCTAATATATCATACTGTTCCTCACAGAGAAAAGCCCTGGGACAGAAACAGAAGAATAAAATAAGAGAAAAAGCAAATTTATTCCACTAAATAAGCATGCAGTCACATAGGAAAACCACCAAAAATCGACCTCAAGACATTCTACACGAAAAACACAGGCAACCCAACTCTTAAATATTCCTTTTACCCTGGTGAGTCACTGTGCACAAAGAAATGGATGTTAGTTGTTTGCCAAGAACGTGTTTAATCTAGAATCTGCGGACTCTGTCACCAAAGGTGCAAGAGGTGCACACGATGCACTTCTCCAGCTCATTTCCAATAGGGGAAAACACCAAATCAGATGCCAAAATGAGTGCAATCTCCAGTGTCATCAGAAAGCGCTGAATTTAGGTTGTGGTGTTGTCTGCCTTGTCTGCTCAGTTTCGTTTCCCCCTCACAGAATCCTTTCAGCAGTTGCACTTCACGTGGCATTTGGTTACACAGAAGCCTGCTCAGCTCTTGTTTGATCTTGTTTGTTTACCTTAGTCATGTTATATGCACTAAATCTATTTTCCAGCTTATGACAAGTGCTTCCATTATTTTTTCTTTCCAGCATCCTAAGCATCTTAAATGCTGGCCACAGAAATGCTGCTGTTTTCTAGTTTCCATTTTCTCATTTGACAGAAACATACACACAGGTTTATGTGTAATCTGAGTTTTAAAGTTCAGCAAGCTTTTGCAGTTCCTTACTGACATGCTGAATTCAGGGACACATAAAATGTTTAGCTTATTTGAACAATTTTTGAGGAGTGAAAAGGCTGACTGACAACACAAACCCAACTATGCAATTCATCTCTGCTAGGGGTAAGTTACAGCAAAAACTAAAAAAAAAAAAAGGAGGCAATACATCCCTTCCTCAGCCAGGTGTTTTTGGGAGGAAAACCAGTTTCATCTTAGCATCAAATTAACTGCAAGTCAGCAGGGTCCAATGCTGATAACCACTCCCTCTAGCCTGCTGGTCTGAGGGTGCTGCTGACGCCCCCCCCCGCCCCGCCCCGTGAACGAGATGAGTTCCTCTTCTGCTGGCAGGACGCTACCTTCTATGAAGCCCCTGGAACACCTCCAGCTTTCACTTGTGACAGTGGCCATTTTCTGTGGCCTTTCAGCACTTCCCATTTAGCTGTATTCCAAAGTGGAAGAGCAGTATTTTCCCTTAAAACAAAGCTCCAGAGACTTACAAGAACTTAGCAGAGTCTGTGTGATAAAAGCACATTTTTTGCAGTGCTGAACATCCTGCCCTACTCATAGATTCATAGCAAGAATAAAAGGTGCTCAGCTCAGCAGGGAAAGGATGGGTACTTGTACTTATAAATACAGCTGCATATTTTACAAAAATCATTTATAAATGAGATCTAATATCTCTTTGTACCTCCTGCAGTAGAATACTGGAGACGATGAATCGGATGTAATCGGTCCTTGTGCCATACCAGGGACCTCCATGACAAGCGCCAGCGCTGATTTACTGTGTGACTGCGAAACTGCTAATAATCAGTGCTCTACTGAAAGCGACATCTTGATCTATGTCAGAGTTTATTTCCATATATTAGGGTATTTTCAAGTACATTTCATATCCATGGAGCGAGATCTCATTCAGACACTGACTTTGCCTTTTGCAGCAGTGGGAACTGGACTCCAAGGCACTGCACAGGTTCCAGAAGCACAACGCTTCCAACACGTTTTCTCTGAAACTTCTCGGTTCAGATCTTTCTAGATCTTTCTTATACCACAGCTTGTCAGAGCCACTGGAAAGCAAGAACACTATGGATCACCCTCATTACTAGCCTTTTGCTTAAGGTGGATTTCCTATTATTTGATTTTTCATCCTTTCCATGTTTTTCTTTAGCAGCTCCACATCAGCTGCTGGAACATGAACTGCCAGACCCCACTCTGGCTTCATGAAGTATTGTGCTAAAGCTCTGTAGGCTTACATGACACTAATCCCCCTGCTTGCACATACAGTGTATGTATCTGTCTTGACATTCACCCTAAAATTTCCCAGAGCTTGCCTTCAAGACTTCACGGGAGGTTTCTTTACAGTTCATGTGCCTTTTCACTATTATTTTCAAACAATGTGGTACATGAAAGGAAATGCCCTGCCCTTGCATGAGTGAGACAAGCAATAAAAGCCAGAGTGTCATTGTATGAATGAAGATAAAGATGAAAAAAATGAGATAGCATCATTAACCAGAGCATTTGACAGAAGACAGCACCCTCCCAAAATGAAACTTGCCAGACACTATTTCTTTAAATCACCTGTCAGTAAATAAAAGTCACAGACATAACTATTAAAATTTATAAATAACAAAAATTAAATAACATAATGCACTTTAACTACAAGTGATGTGACTTTTTATATTCTGTTTTACTGAAATTTTTGCATGTGGTTTTATATCCCAATGTTATTCTTTTAATTGCTTCAGTTTCTTTGGAAAAGGACTGTATTTTCACTCATTAAAATATCATATGCAGCTACTTATTTGCCCAGTTAAAAATAGGAAGAGTTCTGATAATTTGGGAAACACAGTAACATGTCATTTATGACCTCTACCTGAAGCTGAGGAGGGACCAAGCAAAACACAGCGAAGGACAAGCTTTGTATGAGGAGAAAAGTATTTTTTAGTCTGTAAAACTCCTGACATTGAAAGATGCTGACTGAAAAGGTCAGAGACACACTCTGTGTTTGAAGGAGAGGGCCTTAACTAAAGGGGTATTTGAAGAAAAGAAACTCACAAATCCTAGCAGGACACATACCCAAATTCTAAAGAATAATTGCAAGCACTGAGGAGAGACAGAAAGCATCAGGGGAGAGTTGGCTGTTCATTCTATTGCTCGATCTATATCTATCTATCTGCACGTTTTGGGCTAGAGCAAAGAGGGCTCATGCTTAAAATCCTGCTGCACAACACGTTGACTTCATTGTTTATGTTTGTGACTGTACAGTTAAACCGAGTCCACCAGATGGAGGGCAGGAGAAAGATAATTAACCTTATTAAGTGCTCTGGCAGGCTAATACTGGTCCTGGAAATTAAGGGAAGGGGATCTGAAAGACCCTCCTTTTAAGTAATGGTGTCAGAAAATCCGTGCCAGGACGTACGCCGGAGATGGTGTCTGGAGCCTGGCCAGTGATTTTGGAGAAGTTCAGAAGCACACAGTCAGCGTGTCTGTAGATCCAGTTACAACCTAGTAAATGCTGAACTGCAGGAATGTTACCAGGGCTGTGAAACAGTCCTCACCAGTAGTGCTGCTTGTCAAGGTACACACAAAACTACGGTCCACATATGGGACAACACTTTGAAATAGCTGCTTGATGTCTCCAAAAGGACCTGGTTAACTTGAGAGGCTTCCTGTAATTACCCATCAGTCATGAAGTTCAAACCCTGCAGAGAAGTGGAACTCAACATTCACAAATACTTGGGAATTTCTAGAAAGCTTAAACTGTAACCTACATTAATTCAGTTTACACTATGAGTCACCCAATTATTTCATAATATATAATCATCAGGCATCCCTCCCATTTGCTTAACAAAATTGATAAATTTTCTAGTGCAGGAAGAAAACTGAGTAAAGCCATGAATGTTTTGGCCACTAACCCAACATGAAGAGGCCCCTACAGCTCTGGGTGCTACTGCACAGCTCCTCCCACCTGCACAGCACCACTCGCATTTCCCTGGGCCAGCATCCACACACAGAGCTCTTAGCCAAAACCTCACTGCCACGGCCTCCAGCCACAAACTCACCCAAATTCAGCCCCAAAACTTGATGGACAGGGCTACATTAGGCAACGCTTGTGCACAGCACTGCTGGTATCGAGATGTTTGCTACTGAAGTCTCACACATGCCCTTTGTTCTAAAATAATTAGCCATTGCAGTTTTGTCCCGGGGTGTGCACCATCTAACTCAGACGCCGCAGAGAACCCATGACTGCACCATCTGCAAATACATTGGAACAAGGGAGTTTTGAGCACCTGCGAGAAACCAGAATATCAACAGAAAAAATCATTCACTCAAAGAGAATGAAAATTTGCATGGAAGCAAAAATTAACCCAACGCCACCCTCACCATCACGCTGGTGGGGCAGGATTGTAAATGCGTGTAGATCATTTATTAACTCTGGCACCAAGAAACTGGCTGCTTGTGTGTGAGCAGGATACAGTGTCTTCAAAAGGAAAATCTTCTGAAATTTCAAGTCAAACTGCTAGGAGACACCTCTGTCCATTTTTGGGTTTTAGGTGAGAAAGATAAGTGGTTTTGATAATTAAAAAAATCCCCAAACCACAATGCAAAACAACACATTATCAGGCTTTTTCCTGGAAGTTCCTGAGAAAAAGCTATATTCCCCTTTGAGCTTCATTTCTTTTATTACCATCTATAGTTGATTCCCAGGTTGTAATCACTCATATGCATCTGCAACAATGCTGGCTGAAGAATGTCTCCTACATAGGCTTTATTTCTTCCAGAGGAGGGAGACGGAGGCCTGAAGCCATGATTTTGTCTTCATGTCTGTGTGCAACATATCTCAAGGACAGAGCACTGGACTGTAAACAAAAGGGACAGCTGTAAGGTCATGAACATTCCTGGAAGCCTATTATACACAAACACAATGTGGAAAGAATATGGAAATCGGACAGAGCTTTAGCAATATTCATTTTATGCAGAGTTTTACATGTTTCCAAGAACCCAAGCTATTTCAGATTCTATTAGATCTTTTGTGTTGTATCATTTAATGTATTACAAAGCAGCTTTAGCTAATGGGAAAGGTGGGCGAGAAATACAAATCTCATGGCACTGCATAATGCAACCTTCTTGAGTCAAAATGTTTTGTCTTTATTGGAACAGAAAAATAACCCTTTATAAAAATGGTAGTTTCAGCGATAACTATAAACCAGCATATGGAGGCCACTACGGAGGCACGGACAGGAAAGAGAGAAGAAAAGTTACCTAGACGTTTTGTAGGGTATTTTAGTCATAACAATCTTCTATCCTGCTTCTAGGCTGATCCTTTTCTACTTGTCCTCTAACTAAATAAATTAAACCTCAGTCTGCATAGCCCTTATAGTAACAAAGTGCCATGACTCCAGGAAAGGACAGAAACCCTTTGCAAGTATACCAGCTTCTTTTGTTTTTCCCCACAGGATAATATTTTCAAGACACGGGGTTTTTTTCCATGGATATTGTGCTTACACAGATGTTTTTGGTGGTGCACCAATAGAAAAATGTCTGCATGTGCAGTTCTAAAAAGCTTTTCAGCGATGTAAATGATTAAAGACACTGGGACTCGAAGCCATATAGATGCAGTGAAAAGCAAAATCCCTGTTGGCTACTGTACATGACTGCGTCACTTTCTCCTCATCTTCATTAAAGGTTGCACAGGAAAATCATTCTCTCTGTGATCCCTCTTCTGTATCAAATGCTCAGCTACAGCCTATGTCCACAGCACTGCTTCTCCATGTAACAAGCTAGTATAGTGACTCAAGGAACATTAAATGGGTACTTCAGAATCCATCAGCTTTTGGATACTTTCATGTGGGTTTTGGCACTGCAATTGCATGAACAAAGTATATAACCCTTACCCATTCTTTTACCAGATACTATATGACAAGAATGACACAATATCGAGTTTTAAAAGAAATTTCTCACCTGCTCCTAATAACTCCCCCTTCCTAGCTAATCTGGTTTTGCCTGAGAGAAGAGACAGGCCTCACAGTAAGCCCCGAAGGTCAACAATCTCGAATTCCTCTGGAGTAGCAGGGGCAGCAAATCCTGCAATTAGGAACCAATATGGGAATTTCAGAATCCCAATTGATTTCAGTGGTTGTAGCGGAGGTTCAGCTCTAAGCAAGTAAGCCCCTCTCATTAAAAATCAACACCTCCAATTACCCCTACAAATGAGCTGGAGACCAATGCCTCCTACAGATGGAAGTGTAATAGTCCCAAACGCTGTGCTAGTATTTCCTTGTTGCTGCAGCATCAAGTCTGTATGACAAGCATATGCCAAAGTGCCAAGAACCTCCAAAGACAGCACCTCTTCTGTTCTGGTTCCTCCACAACTCACAATTGGCATAAGGAATACAATATTGTTTCTGTAAGAGCTGAACAGTGAGAAGTGACCTGAGGTAGTCTTCAACAGACGGAAAATCAAGCGCAGAAAACGCATTCCTCACTGAAGCACACCACTTTTTTCCTTTGAGAGCATTATAATAAAATCTTTCCTATTCCAAGGAGGTCTCCTGAATGAATCCAGACATCACAGGCAGAGGATAAATATTTTGCTGCCCCTTTCTCCTTTAACATCTGCTCAATCCAGGGAACCTATTCTACTCTACCCACTCTGCATCGCTCCCAATAAAATGCCATCAGTGGGCAAATGGGAGAGCAAAAGGGAGGGACTAGCATAGATGCTCTAAGTGCCAAGAGCTATCATCCCTGCCAGGCCATTAGGAGGAAGAAATACAAAGCGCTACATTTGTTTGCTCTTGTTTGTATTAAAGTAAAAGCTTCAGGGAGTAACTTAAAATCAAAGTCTGGCAGGGCACAGTGAATCTGAACAGGTATTAGCAGCTTTAAGTCTGCTGGGGAAGGAGAGGCACACAGGTGCAGGGCGAAAGGAGAGGAGGTAGTAGAAGACGTAGCTCCAGAAATAGAGTTGAGCAGTAAAGTATAAATCCACCTCACCCCTTCAGCTTGTTCCAGCAAGATACTGGCAAACAGCTGCAGAGAATACAACTGATCTTGGCACCATCTCTGGGTAAGTGTTTTAGCAAAGTTTGGTTATTTTAGAGTTTTTCTGAACTCAACTGAGATGCAAACATGCTTTAAGAGACACACAGTTCCTTTTGTCTTTTTTTTAATTATGCAAATGTATTTAATGAAGCCAAGGTAAATAAGCATTCTCCTCCATCCCTTTTAGAACTCTCTGCTAATATACCAAAGTGCTGAGGCAATCTGAGCAGATCTACTTGCAAAACAGTTCCTGTTTTATTCGCTTTCCATGTTATGAGTCCAGAGTCACAGAGGACTTGGCAAGCTGAGAATGTTCAGTATTTGCCATGAGGAACCGGCTTTTTATTCCTTCCCAGGACACAATGTTGATACAGAGCACGAGCCTCTCTCCTCTCAGATTCAGTACTAAAACAATGCCTCAGGATGACATTAACAGGCACTGCTGTAGCATATGAAATCTTTCAATATTTATTCTGATCATATTCCTGGCAGTAACAATGTAGTTAATAAATTCACCTGAAGTCTCCACTAGAATTTTTCATTTCCCATTTTAAGCTGGCTAAGGTGCTCCTGTGCACTTCACAATAGTTGCTGCCTTCCGTCACAAATGCGATTTCATTTCAGGAGTGGAAGAGCCTGATGGTGCCATAAATACCGTAATGCTACATATTAATCGAAGTTTGGAAATCCACTTAAGATCATCAGATGAAAGTAATTTAAAATATAAATATATGCATATTTATCTTTAAAAAGAGCTGGAACCTGTTGGCAAGCAATTGATTGGAGAATTCACACTGTTTTCACATTGGGTCAGTAGAAAAGGATTTTCTGTGCTGAAATTTGAAACAGACTGCTGCTAAACCCTATGCAAAACCTGGAAGGCATTATCCCTACATGTGCTCACTTTTTTTTTATATCACAAAGGTACCTAATTACACTGCATTGTTTATTTATTTATAGCTGTATGACTGCAATGCCCCTGAAGCCTATGAGATTCCAACATCAAGTTCATTGGTTTTATAAACAGAACAGATTCAACGTGAGCACCTGCTCCTTACTGTGGGGAACCGGACCATCACCACTCATCTCCTGTGAGGAACGTGGCAGGTCTTACTTTGCATCATATTGCAGGATATTATAAAAACAAAAGCACTGGCTAAAATCCTCTGGTGTTAACAAGTGTCATACCTCCACTTGCTTTAGCGAAGCAATGCTAATTTACACCAGCTGAAGAACTGGACCCATTTTAAAATTTCTAATGAAAATTCACTTAAGTTTTCACCACTGGGATCAGTGAATGCTGCGTCATTGTGTGGGCTGTGTGTGGAACAAAAGGGTTTTCTTTTAATATGTGCTGAAAATGGAAACTATCATTAGTGATGATGTTCTGACTGCAAGGCATTTCTCAGTGACAACTTTTACAGAGAGAAGTGATCTGGAGTAACTTTGAAAATGGGGCTTTAAGCACAAATGCCATACAGAAATCCAGTGACTATTACTCAGCGTTCTACTCGCACCTCAGAGAAACACGTATCACAGACAGACGTTCACCTCATATTTTCCCATTGCAGTATTTACCCTGAAAAAAGTGCTTAGGGACGCAAGCCCACGTCTCTGTGGGTATATGGATTTGTATTACATTTACAGATATATGTATTTGGATCACTGCATACAAGACTAAAGTAATGCCTGAAATTGAACAAAGCAACTTTTCAGAGTAAAACTTCACTGGGGGTTCAGGAAATGAGGAATACTACAGCTAGTTTAAACTCCAGCTTGGCAAAAGGTAATTACTCTTGAGACACTTCCTCTAAAAGCAGTACCTTTCTTAAAAATAATTTTATTCTATAATAATTTATAAAATACATGTACCAGGAAGTATAGAAAATGACTGTTTAGTAAGAACTTCTTGTGCTCTGTTCTGATTCTTCATTTATATTTCAAATGGATAAAAGAAGGTGCACTGTGAATTAAAGTCAGAACAGAAATAACAAATAATAAAAGGGCTACTGTCAATTTAAAGAACAGACTACGGTCTGAAAAACTTCTAGTGGTTCTTATTAATCTTAATAGCTTAACTACGTCTTCCATTTGTTTTACATCTCTGTGAATCTGAGTACACCCAATAGCCCATTTGTACAGATCTTTCACATTGCCAAGTGAAAGACAAAATGTTATTAAAAATGGGTTTAAAACTGCAGAAAGATCAGTGGACTTAACAGCAGCTACAAAACAACTTACTATTAAACTCTTATTAAATAAACTTCAAATAAACTAGGCCAAACTTAGGTGAGTGCAGATTTATTGGAAGGGTATGTGATAAGGCAAAACTATTTCAAGAACCTATGCCAACACACAACTTGCAAAAGAAGTTCTGCAGTAAAGACAGCTTTTGTCTGTCGTGGCAGTTCTTCTCTCTGTTCCCAGTTAGATACTTGTTACAGAGGTGCAGCAAAATGACAGTAATGGATAAGAATCCACATTATTTCCAGCAGTGCCCCAGAGACTGGTTCAGCTATGGCTGAAACGGGGTGTTTTCCCAGCCAGGATTTGATTTTCACATAAAAATATCAATTCAGATCTATTCTGGTCACTTGCTGATCTGTGTCTGTTTATAGCTTCTATTTGTTAACCAGGTACAGAAAGCTACTGTCTTATTCTAACAAATATGATTTTTAAGTATAGGCCACTACACTGGGTAACTGAATCTGAATACAGGTTCCTTTGGCAAATCCTCTCTATCAGCAGGAATAAAATGTGTGCGTGCATCACATGTGACTCCACTCACACTTTCAATTTAATAAAAATAGAATCCCTAAGTGTTTGAATGTACAGTTCCCACTTTGCTTCTAAATTTGGGACGTTACTTTAAATTATTGTTGGAAGCATCTCTCACTAAAGGAGATTAGAAGGAAAAAGGACAATGTCTAACTGTAAAGTCGTGATTGTGAAGGAGTTTTCTTTTACTCGGTGTTCTGCACAAAGCTGTTTTGTGGCATTGCAGAATGCCATGATTTGTTGCACGTTACCGCAAGGTGAAAGAAAACCTCATCATCTGATCACCACTGTATCTTTACAAGCCCTGAAGATAAAGTATGAAAAATCTATAACTGCAATGTTATGTCTGTTGCTGCTGCACTCTTTATTAATCAATCAATGTCTCTCAACAAAGCTCTTTCAGCCTCCTCCTATAGCAGTTAGACCTATAATCAGCTCTACAAAAACAGTTCAGAGATGCATCCTTTGTGCTTCCATGTAATTTACATATACTAAAAAAAAAAAATCACTCAGCATGCTATTCATAACATGTTATGTGGTACAGAAGGCACCGTATTAGTGGGCTATAATCACAGCCATTATTTAAATAGGCTAAAACGTTTTTTACATTCTGGAGTAAATTTCACTATTAAGACCAATTGGATTAGATCATTGTTTCCCTATTTCCTTAGTAAAATGGAATTGTTAAATAACTCACGGACCTTCCTGTGCACATACAGTAGGACTAGTGTTCTGTAACACAAATGACTGTTCTAACGATTCGTAAACATTGTCCCTGATACACAAACACCACTGGCTGATTTTTAATAATGAAAGAGAACTTTCTGTATTTTCTGAAACCTAACAACAGTCATCAGTGGAGCAAAAAGCATCTCCTGCTGCATCGATACAAGCTTCAGCTGCTGCCATTATCATGCCATTTCAGACACTATGCTATCCCATGGCACGTATTGATTTACTCGCCTTCCCTTCACCGCAGTTCTCCAGGGGCCTGTCTCACCTGCATTTAGCCCCGTCATTTTCACCCCCTACTGCTTTAATAAAAATTCAGATTTGGAAGAGTTAGCACTGTAGCTAGTGACTGTACATAGGTTTTCACTTTGCTCTTTTGTAGGTGAATAGTCTAGAGGGGAAGGGGCCAGAAGCCTTCATTTCATCAGCTTGTCCACCTTTTGCATCTAATGCAGCCCCTGTATAGGAGGGTCAGCAGATCCACAGTTATCAGAACTCTGGGTCAGCTGCACAAAGGCTCTCAAAGAAAGTCATCTGTTAAGTACTCAAGCGAAGATTTATTTAGAAAGCCTTCCATGGGAGGCCAGTGAGGTGGATACAAAGGATAAGAGCACTGGTGAGGAGGTCAAGTCCCAGGTGCTCCACTTGCTTTCAGGGCAGGAGCAAGGCTTACAGTGAGCTGGGTTGCACAGTGCTCTCGAAAAGATGTAGGTAGAAGCTTGGTTACAGATAAGTTGTCTGGCTCCTACAGAAATATTGGGAACTTAAGTAGTTTTACTATTAGTTAATAACACATCTTACACTTCTGTAAACTCATCTGAAGATGTCAGCACGGTAAGGGATTATTTCTGTCCCGTAAACAACTCAAACTTCTGCCTGTTAGAGAAAGTGATAGCACTTCAATTACTAAAAGATGATGTTCACGCATTTCAAGAGATGTGTGTGTTACACAAACCAAACTGCAATATGAAAATATCCTATGGTCACAACATGCCTTTATGGTGGCTAGAGTGAGCTGTTGGTGAGGCATTTAGGTAACAAAAGCAATGCACAGGAATATCTGATTCCTGCCAAAGTTGCACACCTTAGAAGAAGCCCTGATGAAATAAAACACAAAAAGTCTAGAACGGTACAAAAGTGACAGTAAGAGCAAAGAAAGTTTCTCCCTCTGTACTTTCATATTGCACCTGTCATGCTAGTATCTGCGTATATGAACTTGACCCATCAGGGGATGATAACCAGGGATTTACTTTCCCTTTGAGAAATTCATGGTGAAACATACACTTATCTAGAATATGAATTCTTAGGAAACATCACTGGCCACAAATGGAATAATACACTTTTGTTTTGATTCTTCCATCATGACAGTAATGCCATTAACTAGCTTACATCAAATCCACATATTCCATGAACTCATAGTAAAAGCATGAGTCACAAAGCTAGAATCTATTCCTCCAGACATTTAACTTCCCCACATCACTTATTAACAGATACAATGTCAACAAAAAGAAGTTCACTCTCTAATTCTAGTTTCCAAATGCTATCTATGATCATTTTAGTCTTCAGAGACACAGGCTGTTTGAAGCATATCTCACAGAGTGTCCACCTAAGGAGAATGCTCAGAAATTCAGACAGTGGACAAACAGGGACAACAATTTTTTCTAAATCATCGCTGAACTTCCCTTCATTACTATAAATTCTTAATCTCAGTTCTGGTCTGAATAGAGCAGAATTTTGTGGCAGCCTGAATCCAACTCCCTATTTTGCTGTTGAGGTCTATATTTACAGATACAAATACAGTGTCCGAGTTTTGATTCCACTTCATCTATACACCCATGTCATCTTCACAATACATCTTGGGCTGTACAAAGGGAAGTGTGGCAATAAGACTTTCCCTGAGGGTGAGCTATATTGGATGTAACATGCTCCATATATTTGCATTCAGTGGCATGGCATCAAACACACAACGGTATTAGCAAATCTCATTGGACAAGTCTGGAAACCACAACAGATGCTGGCAATCCCAGGGACAGCGTTGAAGTGCAGCCTCACATATTATCCTCACCCTCGGTACTGTTGAGTTCTGACAGGGGACTGACCTTTAACAAGCTTCTTTGGATAGGAATAGTCAAAAGATCTTTTCTGTCTGCCTGCTGCCAATTAAATAGGTTTTAATGCTTGTACAATATCCTAACAAATACATTTTTAACTACGTAGATCCAATCTGGGGGGGAAGTGGGCTTTGTTAATTTAGAGGTAAAAGTTGGTAGCAGATTAAATTATGCATTGTTGAAAAAGGT
Organism: Zapornia atra; assembly: GCA_013400835.1. Lineage (NCBI taxonomy): Eukaryota > Metazoa > Chordata > Aves > Gruiformes > Rallidae > Zapornia > Zapornia atra. Next base: position 37,207 of record VZTU01006450.1, on the reverse strand, counting down.
AATAAACCGTTCAGGTATACAGAGGTTTGAAACATGTCCAGGGCACTTTTGTCTCCTGCCAGGCAGAAGCAGAACTTTCTCTGCTTAGGAGAAGGTTCTCCAACACTGGTGAGATCAGTTCTGTCTACATGCAAAACATTCTCCCCCCAAAATAAGGTAGCAGAATTAACATCACCTCTCTCAGATACAAACAAAACTGGTGCCTTTACTGCAGAAAACAATAGATGTGCTGCAGGCCTCTTGGGCCTATGTCGGATCTGATCACCCAGAAGTTCACTGGGACTTTAGGTTACAGGTTTTCTATAATCTTCTGCAAAGTATCGGTACATTTGCACAGTCAGTGTAGGCATCAGGCTGGCCTAGTAGCACATCTGAATACGGCACCAGAAATGGGTCTCTTTGCTGCTTTTATTTACTCATCAATTTGAAATTGTGGTACACTTCTGCAGGCGTTTATATGACATCTACAGCTGGAGAGAGAGCAGACTGGCTTGTTAGTGTCAAACTAACTAACCTGGTTATCACTCCCTTTTTGCCAAGAAGTTTTTAAGAGTAGCTAACATCCTTCCTTTCTTATTTTTACAGCCTACTCTAACCACTCCCCATTTCTTCTTTACCCCCTCCCCAGCCCTCACCTTTTCTCTTTCTCTCAGGAGCAGATGCTAACAGAATTTATATTCAGCAGCTTGCCACATGACAGACATCTATTTTTCACTTGTCAGACTGGCCAAAATTGAGGCAAAAGCATGTTAGTATGACAGTCAACTAATGCAGATTCCCTGGGACAAATCTTCATCAAAATATGGGTCCAAACAACATGCTTGAAAGTTACTTAATTAAAAATATTCAGATAAAGCACAGAATTTCAGCATATTTATTAAGGATGTTTTTTAAACTAGAACATGGCACAGGATGGGCACAACTATGCATATATATACAACTAGAACCATACAACAATATCTTCCTTTTTAAACAAATGTATCTGTAAAAGAACCACGGGAAGTGGCTAATCCTTTATCCACCAATAGAGCTAAAAATTTACAGGTGCTGCCAGTTTGAATAGGAACTGTTTAATATATTCTGGGTTATATTTCTTCCTAGATAAATCAATAATAGACAGCCATTCCCCACGGTGAAAATATACATTAGGAGGGAAAGAAACCAAGCCAAACAACTTTCACTTACTTAAGAAGTAGTAGTAGTGGTGGTAGTTTTCCCTTGCTTGCAATGAATATAGGTGGATTTTATCTCCAACACAACATCAGTATGCAATGTAATAGCGTTGAAGAAACCAAATGACACTCCTCCCTGTTTGATAACGCAATACTGACTTTTTCATTATTGATTCTTCCACATAAGTGGCCTGTGTAGAACATAACATGCTGTTTAGATTATGCTCCACAATGCTTGAGATGTAGCAAACCCAGTAAGCAAAAGGTTCCCAGCTGCATAAACAATCATACCCTGCTTTCTGCCTGATATGATATAAGAATGTAACAGCTGTATTAGCCTTGGCAGAGAATTATTTCAGACAGAACTGCACTTGATTTATGTAGGGGGTCTGTGAACATAAAGTTAGACATGAATTTCTAGAAGCTGAGATGGTCAGTCTCACTTTATCTGCTGCTGCTATGTGAAACCAGGATAATGGATGGTAAAATAGCCTAGAACTGGATGCTTTCCATCAGTATCATACACTGTGGTAGCTTCATTTAAGAGAAGATGGTTATTTTTCTCCTACAAAGGCATAGCATGCAGTAAGGCTTCTTCTCAGTGATGAAGAGATCGGAAGGATATTTCCTATTTTAGGAGATACAAATCACAAACATACCTACTTCAGTTTTAGTTAGACTGAACCAGATTTGGGAGGATGAGTTCTCACAGCCTATAGCCCTTGCTGGTCCCTATCCCCTCCATACAGCAGTTCCTTGAAAGTCCCCCCATCTGTTCTGTTTTCTGTCCCCATGGCTGTACCTCTCAGTGCAGTGCTCTTCATTTCAGAAATGGCCAATGAAGCCACGAAGCCAAACTTCCAAACTTGTCTGTCCCTCTCTTCAAGTTTTATGAACACTGGTTTTCACAGGTGATGTTTCTCTTTGGTATTACTAATGTCTCTTTGGTATTACTAATGTCTCCAGGAGCACAAGGAAACAAGTTCAGGGAACTTTCCTAACATAGCAGTGCATTTAAGAACACACTCCTAATGAAGAAAAGTAGTGGTATTTAGCCTCTTATAAGACTATATACTAAAGCGACACAAAGCAGTTTTACAGGTTGCCATTTTTGTGACTGCTGTAAAGGCTGTAAAAGCAGAGCCAGGGATCTTTTAAAATTTTAAACAAACTATAAAAAGAAGTGTTTCAAAGCTAAAAGATTATAGCAACACAAAGGGATTCCATTTCCACTCCATGCTGCCTGCGTGCACAAAACAGGTTTATATGGCTGAAACCAGAAATTAGTTATAATAGTTAACACTGAGGAGGAGAAGAGGAGAATTTTAAAAAGCTATTCTAATCCCTGTATTTGGAGGACTGAGATGAATTCCAGGAATGAATTAACCATAAAAACACCCCACCAGATAGTGGGTGAAGCATTTGGAAGATGAGCTGTTCCCAGAGAGAGTACATCGAACTCAGTGGATCCGTAAATCTGTCCCACAAGGCAACTTCTTTGTTCCCTCACACAAAGCACATTTAAGCACATTTCTATGCAGGATTCAGGATTTCTTTCCAGTATTTTAAAAGTGCTAAACTATCTGTAACATCTCAAATGCCGATCTGAGAATCAGGAGCCCGGAGTTCTGTTCCCACGTCAGGCTCCTGGTTGCCATGTGATCTGGGGCAGGTCACCCAACCTTGCAGTTTATCAGCCTGCAATATGGGTAAAATAATAGTTATCTGTGTGAATAAGAAATTTTAAGATTGGGTGTTTGCAATGTGGTTTGAGATGAAAAGTATTACATAAATCCCAAGGACCTGATGCTTAGGAAGAGGAAACATGAAGAATTCTTTTCAGTTATCTAAACTATTGACAAGAACAGTTTTCAAAACCCTTTTTGTCAAATTTGAACATACATTAGGAAAAAAAAAAAGCTGTTGGGGTGAATTTTCTAATTCCTTTTTGATTATCTGTTATTACCAAGTTTGCTGCTTCATTTGCAAGAATGGGAGAGCAACTGAAAAGATACTGTTAGGCAACAGAAGTCACAGTGTATTGTAGATGTGTACAAAACGCACCAGTTTACAAGCTGCAAAAGCTTCCATTCAGAAAGGAAGGCAACCTGCCACACACTGCAAAAGCAATCCATTTTGATAAAATGCATGCCTTTGTGAATCATAAGCAGACTTTCTACAAAACTGTCTCTCTTTCTCCTGATTCCCTGCAGACGTGTGCAATTTTCACTGCCTGTCAGTTTATCAAAAAGACCAGAGCATCAAATTTCAGCTCTGGATTGTCAGGTCTGATCCCTATTTCCTTTCAAATTCCAAAATACTGACACATTGATTGGAGTTCATAGTGTCAGACAACAGCACTTAAGAGACATTTTTGCTAAAATACAGCTTCTGATCTATCTTTTATGTTAGTTTTTTTTCCTTTTGCAGTCTCAAGAGTATTGATCTGGGACTCATTTATATATGATTTTCACAAAGTAGAAGGCAATTCCCTCAAACAAAACAGTTCTTTTGTATAACCTTTTAAAAGGGGGCCCATCAAAGGGGATTGATCTAGCTTAGTTTGCAGAGACACCCCCCCCAGCACTCCCATGAATTGCCTGTATCTTTAAGTTCCCAAATGCTAGCAAGAAAGATCTGAAACGATCGCTCATGGCTACACAGAGCACTGAGTGTGTTGCAAAGTTTTAGCATGTTAGCATCACGTAAAAATTGTGACTCCATAGCAACAAACACTTTTATATACACACATACTCAGGCGCTCTGATAATGCTATTATCTGTAAACCATCTTTAGTAAAGTACCTTGTAACAGCAGACCTTCCCTAGCTATCAGGTATTATCTGAGAATGCTGTCATCAATATACTGTTTTGATTCTGACATGGACTCCTCTCTAAATTAGGAACCTCTGAGCCACCCAAACAGTCATCCTGTCTCAACACTTTTGCAGTGGAGATTGTGAGACTGTGTTGGAAACCTCGTATGGGTGGATTTCAGAGGTAGCAGCAGCGTTAGGGGGTACTGCAGGAGTTCCACTAATCGCATAACAATGGATCTTGAAGCACTCTAATTCGTGTGTACATTGTAATTTAATGTAAATGGTTAATTTGATTCTCCCTCAAGTGTGGAAGTCAAAGAATACTACATTTCTCCAATTACACTCTAAATAAGCTCACTTCTTTTACAAGAATGTAAGGTGGTGGGGGTTTTTAGCCACACACATACACGGNCCCCCAGTATAATTAGCAATGTGTGTCGACTGTCTGTATTTAGCTCTGATGTAGAGCAGAAGATTTGTTGCCACGTTGCCCTCAAGGGAACACTTTAAAAAAAAAAAATTAATATTTAAAGGAAGCACCCCTCCAGGGTAACTTTTCTATGTATAAACTTATACGTGTGTGAACATATATATATACACGTGCACATACACAAACATTTTGATAGAATAACCACCTATTTCTTGGGTGGCCACTTAGGGAGCAGAAAAACTATCTGTTCCACTATCATCTCAGCTACACCTCTTCCTTTCAGAGACAAAAATTCTCAAGGCTACTTTCAAGCTGTGGTCGCACATGGGAGAAAGATGGACAAGGTAAACATAGCCTGTGCTAATTGGATGAAAACCTTCAGACATTTCTCAATAAAATTTGAAAGGACAGAGGAGCAAGAGAAAATGGGAATTTTTACAGTGTTTGAATTGGGATCAGAGGTCAATGAATAAGCAATCCTTAGAACTTGCAAAGAAAAAATAATAGCTAAAATAATGTCAGATATATCAGGTGAATTCCCGATAAAGCAAAACCTGATTTATCTGGACCTCTGTACAAGCTACAAAAAAACCTGTACGAAAGTTACATGAATTTTAACATGTCAGCCCTTAAACCTTCTCAAATCTGAGCAGTGGTATGAAAAGCTTTTGTGCTATCCTTATAGTTTAGTCCCTATTTGTATTAACTTCAGAGGACTTCAAAACATATGTGTTATTCATAAAAGGATGCTAGGAAGGCATTCAGGTGGGGAGAGGGGGAAGGACAAACAATACAATACATCTGTACTAGCTGGTAAAATCCTAGATTTCCAAAAGCAGAAATGCTTTTGATAACCACCTGAACTAAAACTGGAGAAAGTTGTTTTATATGCAACTCAAACATGTCACACAACTAAGGGAAAAATATAAAATTAACTGAAGAGAAACTTAAGAAAACATTGTGCTGGCAACACCTGGAGTCTGTGGGACCCAGGACTGAACACACAGTGCACCATGGTTTGAAGCACTAATTTCCTTCTGTGGCAACTGGCCTACATTTACAGAAAGAGTTGAATCTACTATTTGCTTTTTGTACTGAGTTAGAGCTGACTACAAGTACATATATAAAACCTTTTTTTATTACATTGTATTTATATGTTGTATACACATTATAACACACAGCTACATACATACTAGCTAAAAGAGCTGTTCTTCACTTTTAAGCATGAGTGAAGCTGTAACTGCTATCATGGACACGACAGTTTCTTGACTTTTACTATGCTCTTTGTTTTAAAGGATCTAAACTATTTTGCTTCTATTTGAATATGGTCTAGAAGGATAAACAGATGAATGACAATATAGGATATGTGTATTTTTTTATGCAAGTAAATCTGTACATTCACAAAAAGGTAAGAAAATGTTTGGCTAAATGAAAGACTGGTAATGCAGTTTTCAACATTATTACTTTTGGTACATTAGCAACTGAATCCCAAGCCAAGATCAGCGTAGAAGTCTTGTTTCTGAATCATTTACAATTTAGTTAATTAATACCAAAAGAAAACTAAGGCACAGAGAAGTCGGGCGACTTGCTAAGGGTCATAAAGTAGCTCAACAGCAGAGGCAATAAAAGAGCCCTGGCTGACTTTCAGCCCATTTTCCTTCCCACTGCCTTTGACACTGCAACACACAGGGCCCAATTTTCTCCATGTGTTATTCTGTCAGGTAAAAATACAAACTGGTAAAAACTACATAGAATTCTTTTTATTGGAATTAACTGGCATTGGCATTCTGTCTGTGAGAGCATTACATCATTTATCTTTCAGACAACAAACCAGAATTTGTAGCTACTCACAAAGAAAAAAAAATTATTCTGAAGATCTAAAACATTTCTAATGGATTTAAGAAAACTGGAGCAGAAGTCTACCCTTCCCTATTTGTTAATTCTTAATGTTAGTTCTCCTAGAATTAACAGCTCACTGTTGCAAAGTTTTGAGACAGCAGGTATGCAAGAGGCTATGAAAAATCTCAGGCTATGAATACCCCAAAAGGCAGAAGAATATTCCATCAGCATGGATGCATGTACATGGGTTGGGATGAGAGATCTTTACAACGGCAAAAACCAGCTTGGTTTGAGCTGGCCAAGAAGGCAGATATTTTTACTTCTAGGGAGGCAGGTCAATATATGACTCAAATATTGTGCATAAACAAAAAAATACCCCAGCTGGCAGAACCATTTATTCTGACTTTCCTCCAGTACAAAGACGACATTTTAGACCTGTTGCCAGTCAGGTCACTGGTAAGGCTGACACAGTTTCAATTAGTTTTGCCTATATAACTCTAAATACACCTGTATCAGAGGTTTCTATGCTACTAGAAAAGAAAGACTTGCTAGCAGAAGAGCAGGCAGGAACGCTATGTCAGCTGTCCATCAAAACCAAGCATCATTTGGCAGAAATGCCTTACTGAAAATGGCCAGTGAGCTGGAGAAGTGGGCACAATGCCATTCAAACAGATGGGCAGGGGTCTTAGGCAGCCAAGAGACTGTGTATGTGTGTCAAGTGAGGGTACTTAGGGCAGGATTCCCAGCTGGGAATATCCACATGGCTATCCAGTCTAAGCTTCCACTTTGACAAAGAAACGCGCCTTTGCTAATCCAGCTCAGGGCTGGATTATGTGGGAAGGAAAAAGAACAGCTTCCATGACCACTCTGGACTTCAGATGGCTGGGTGGCTGGAATATAGACAGGCCTGTTCCTGCATTTCCTTTTGTCTTTTGCTGCAATGCCTGCATGGAAAACCATGTTCTGACTGGATACAACAGGGAATACAGAAGCCAGTATCTTCAACTGAGTCAGTTCTTCAATCTTTGCTTATTCTAATGCACATAAACAAAAGTAATATTACTCTTACCAACCCCCATGCTTAACTAAGTAACCCTCTGAAGGGTTAGTAATTGAATCCTTTTCTGCCATAACTTTGGTTATGCAACGTTGGGAATAACTGCAATGGAAAACGTGCTCCAGGCAATCCACTTACAGCATGAGGTGTTCTGAGCCCCTGCATGGAATTTGTACGAGATATCACAAGGCAGAGGTGTGGGACAAAATCTCCATTGATGCCAAAACCTTAACTACATTTGCAGCAAATGTTTTGGGTCCAACTCTACCCTATTTTAAGCTCTAAATAAATCACAAAACAATCAGTAGGACCACAGAGGGATAAGCAAGGGCTTTAGCTACCTTTAGTAACTAAAGTAGAGAAGTGATTAATTACATTTAATTTGGTGTTAGTGCATGTGTTAGAGCACCGAGAAGAATACCATAAACAAGCAGGTATTTGTCATTTCACACACAATACAAAATCCATAATCAGAAATAGTCATACTTAGATGGTATTATTTAGTACTTCCAGGTCATTCAGGACCACGGATTTTAAATAATTTCCATTGCACCTCTAAGAGGCAGAAGGTATTATCACTGTACAACATCAAGAGAGCAGACACCACAAGCAACTTTAAGGGCTTGCTTACTTTGAATGAAAGAAGTGACAATGGTTACAGAATTACAGGGAAGTTTCTGGTTCCTAATTTTGTGGCCAAACCACTAGATCTTAACTAAGTTTTTAGGCCCAGAAGAAATAATTTTATGACTGCTAGGATTGCAGTTAACATAATTTGGGATATAAAGAAAAAGCAATTATCCTGGAAGTTAAAAAACTACAGGATTTGATCCACAATGGCATTTTTAGGGTTTAGAACAAGGAGATTAGGGTATGGGAGGGTGGATGCTGCAGAGAGGGACAGCAAGCAGAACAGAGTGACTGCACATCGCTTGCAGACCTTTGCAGTCTTTTGGAACACGCGCAGCTTCGCAACCAAAGTTGCTGTTTGAGCTTGACTGCAAGTATTTAAAATACCTTTAATAATTATCTTCATGAGTCAATGCTGTATTTTGTAGTGTTCTGTTCTATAAGGGGCTGGGGGGTATCAGTTCATGTATTCTCCACTCTGCAAGTCATCACATTTGTGTGAAGAGTTCCCCAAGGTTCCGAGCCTTAGCTGCATACTTTTAAAGTGGTATACATTTCAACAAGTGATATTTGGCTCTTTCAACTAATTACTAAAAGTCATCCTAAGTTTGACATGCTGACCTTTCCCTTACATCTCATTCAGACAGAAAAGACAAATAGAAACTTGATGTTACTCAACGAAAAAGTTACGGCGTAGGAGTCCTCGGTCTATTAAAAGTGAAACTCAGCAGTGAGGCTGTATTTTAGCTTCAGTTGCTTTTGCCAACAATATCGTTAGCCCAGTACACTAAAGCTAGACTTCTGTACCTTTGCTTTTGTATTTTGGTCACCCACACATTCACATCATGATGATTAGTTGCCATTTTCAATGATATGCAAAAGAAATATTTTCTATTTGTAGCACACCTGAGGTTTTTTTCCCCATCAGTGCCAGTCATTCCGCAGGACCAATCTTCAGACAAAATATTATGCCAGGAGAAGTAATAGAATGCCAACATTTAACACAAGAACAATCCCATTCCTCTTTAAACATGGATTGATGAGCTGGGGAATACAGAATGCTTTTAGTTTTGCCTGTCTGTAAGCAGTTCTGCGAAGAGAACGTAACAACATCAGCTTTGTGAAGCTCCCAAAAATGAGAAAAGCATGTTGTGCTGTATCTCATTTCTATGTAAAATTAATGAAAATAAAGCAATGCACTTCCCATGCATAATGAATAACCATGCCAAACTGTATCAACTTTTTCAGACTTTTCCTCTAGAGGGCTTTTAAATGAGGTCAACAGCAAACATATCTTTACATTTGATCTGAGTGCGAGCAGCACAGAGTAAGGGAGCTTGTCCATGCAAAGCACAGTAACAAGCTCTTCTTGATTTTGATGATGAAAAATAGAATACTGAATACTACCCTTGTATTTGTACCAGATATGGATTTCACAAATTCAGTTACAGGGAGAAGACAGGGCTGTGAGTAGAGATACACAGTCCCCATTAACAATGCTGAAAAGATCAATGCTAGCTAAGCACAGGAATGACAACCCCATATGTCAGATTCAGTAGGACCAACAGCACGTGCCTCCTGAGGGAGACTATTGTTCCATAGAGGAGTTTCAAAGAATCAGGTAAAATGCTCACCTTCTAACTTAGAAGCCGATAATTAACACGCCATCTTAACAGAAAGCAGCATCAGCATGGCCACAATAAGGAAAAAGCCACTAAAAATTTAGGGCACTGTTAAGCAAAACTACATAACAGCTCACGTCCTGGTTTCCTGGTTGGAAGCAGACCAGATCAGCATACCTCAACTGAATATTGTACATTTTTTCCTGGTCCTCGCAAAGAAACTATTTCTTGGCTATGGCAAACAGACCACTCTGGAAGTCCAGTACTATGCAGTAAGCACACTGCATAACTCAGAGCTTGCTCTTCCCATGCTAAAATCAGCTATGGGTTTTGTTACTTTTACACATGTACTCCCTATTACAGAAGATAAATTCCATTAAAGAAACTATCGGTAGCATTCTGTTAGCCCTGGCACCTCCTGCTTGACTTCTCACTGACACTGCCAATTCCTCTGCATGCCCAGCGGCCTCACACTGGTGTGTCCCAGGGAAGTAATACACATGGGAGTATTAGGGATCCTTCCCAGACAGTCCTAGAATTTATTTTCCCTGCAGTACCTTGCACTCAGAACACACAGACCAGCCTTGGTGGTTTTGTACCCTCCATTTAGGACATATTAAGTTATTTCCTTTTACTGAGAGGCTGTAGCGTAGTGGACAGGTACCTAAACTAGCTACCCAGGCTGGCAGCTGCAGGTTTGCTGTGCATGAGGAAGTTTAGAACGTGTTGCAATTCACATCCCCGAGGCAAGATAAAACTGGAGCAAGCAAGCCCGGAGTCACTAGGCTTAGCAGCTCCCTCTCCTGGAAGGATGCTCTCCTTGGTCAGGGAATAAGATCTCACACTGCCGCTCGGGAGAGGGCAATTGTATCTTGGGAGTCTTATATAAGATTTTGTTGAAGACGTTTTATTAACAGAACTAACCTAATTAAGAATCAGTCTTCTACACCAATGAGGCTAGAATTAAAAGATAACATCCTTACTTACAATTTTCCTTATTAAAGGTCTATTTTTCATTTGTTCGAATTCCTTTACTAATTGTACTACTATTATTTAAACTATCATTAAATAAATTTTCAGTAAAACTTACAATATCCAATTTCAGTTGAAACCACACTGGGCTGGGCACTGTAAAACAATCTAATTCCTCTGTCCTGGAGATCTTGTCATCTGTAAAGATTTTTTTTTTTTTTTAATGTAGGACAATCACTGACACAGTGGCCTTATATGAAGTGTCAGAAAATGCTAAGAGTTGAATCCACATCTCCAAAGTGCTACTCTAACATGTTAAAAACTTCCACTTAACCATTTTTAAATTTAAAATGTTTTCTTTTCCAAAATTTTCTCTTTTTTCTAGACCTTTCTGACTCTGTAGTTGGGACGCTTTTAGATTTAACTGGCCAATTAATAATGAGTTTTCAAACAGTACCTTTTGTGAAGTTAAAAGTAAAAAGTCTATGCTTAGTCTCAAATGAATTATTTCTTTTTTTGTCTTCTAAGAAGAGGCATTGTTGGAGCATTTCCCTGCAGCACCCTCGTGCTTCACTCATAGGACAAACGAGGGTTATAGAGCCAGGTCACCAAAACTCTGAAGACATCTTGATTACAAACACAGATATTGTTGTTTGCCCCTCACTGTAAGTACCCCTAAATCAGAAATCACTTCACAGTTACCTCTTTCCAAAGATTAACCTCTACTTAAAATAGTAATAAAGAGGCGCCATTCACCTCCTGTAATGCCAAATCCTGGAACAGGAGCCTCACAGATCTTCTCAAACTTTTTTTCTTTTCCCCACATTTGTTCGCATAATTTAAGACATGCTGGGGAAAAAAGCATTTACTATGTTTGAAGCTCAGGCACTTACTAAAACTACGAGAAAAACCTCATAAATGCAAACATAAAAGAAACCTTCTTCCTTTATCTCAGCTCTTGTCACACTGCATCTATTCAGCCAGACTATTCACAGACGTGATGGTGGGAATACAAAATTTTTCTGTTCTTGTTTGGAGTGAACATTCAAAATTGTTGCTTCCACTTCCACTTTATCATTGAATTGAAAGTTGGAACATACTGAAGTTGTTTGCTGATATACAACTTAATAAATACATTTATTTGTATGGCAAATTTCCATGTTTTCAGGCCTGTCATTAAAAACAAACAGAATTCAGTTCGCAATTATTGCTTAGGAATGAGAACCACAATGGCATTACCCCCCACCCAAGCCCTGATATTCCTCTCACCTGCACGTCAACATTTCACCCCATAACGTGTTCATATACTTGATTTTTCCACTTTCTTTATACACATTAAGAAAAAAGTTAGCAAGTAGTGATACTTCAGCAATCCATCTGCTTAAATAGTTGCACCAAAGAGGTAGAAAGGGGTTTGGAAGGAAAAGGACATCCTAAAATTCCTGGGGAAGCTGCAGCTATGCATTATGTTCACAATCTCAGCAGTCTGGATGGAATGTAGGGAATTTGGGTTAAGCCCCCAAAGTGAGCAGAACCTGCTGGGAAAGTGGAATGGCTAGGCTAAGTGATCACTAATTTGGTCTCTCTAAGGTAATTTACATTATAGTAATTAAAGTTTAGATTCCCTTGCTGTTCTATTTATGAACTCTATTAACCTATGACCTTTCTCTGAAGTTTACACCCAACTGTTTTCTTTTTTTTTTCCTGAGCAAAAGGAAAGCCGTTCCTGTGGAAGTTACTTCTCATAATATATTACTGTATTTAGAGCCTGAGAGGTAGATACATACTTTAAAATAATCTGGCTGTAGTGTGGTACTATGTAGGCACTATGTAATTATACTAGAGATCCGTCTTTGTGATCCTTCAGCTGAGCCATTGCTAATATCCTTGGGTTTGTTTGTATTGATTTTGCTTTAAGTGCAGCCTGCCATATGTTTTACATTTAGTTGAATACAAAATGATGGGTAAAATTCTGCTGCAAATTATAGTGATGCAAACAAAAAGCACGCTTTGGCCCTACATTTATATTTGACTTTTATTAACTCAATTTTAATGGCATTTTAATAAGCAAGTGCAGTAACTTTTATACTATGCATAGGCACATTATAAAAGCAGGGAGAAAAAAAATGTCTGGAGCGCTCTCCTGTAGCTGAAGCAATGTGATATCTGCTTATCTGAACATATATGGACACTTATCCCCACATATCCTAGTCAGCGAGCCACAAACAAGCTCATTCTGATCCACAGCTGAATGACTCTAGAATAAACGTCACAGTTTCTTACTATGTCTTAATATCTGTATCGCAACGCTGTTGGAGCATGTTATGATGCAGAGTGCACTGCTTTTGGAGGACAGATCTTTAAAGCTGAGAGCAATCATTCATATCCAGGATGCTCATGTGTAATACAATGGCTTAAGAACATAAAGTAGCATAAGTAGCATACTCAATAGTGTGGGGGGAAAAAAAAAAATCTTCCCAAAGAAAGAGAAGTGAGTTAATCTGAGGGCTTTCTGCTGTGGGGAGCTGAAAATGGGCAACGGGGATGCTAATTTCTGGAGAAAGGGGCAGGTGCTAGGCTACATAAAGAGCACACTCCTTTTCACAACAGGGGGAAACACTGTACAGAGAATTAATGAGTACGTTGGGCTTCAGGGACTAAAATAGCATCATAAACTTCAATAAACAACAAAGCTCCAGAGTTGGTCTTAATTTGTAATAGACTGGGCCTCAGGAGTCTATTGTCCTTCTGTAGGACTAGCCCCCGAGAGACAGCTGCTTTGCATCAAGCAGAGATATAGCTACATCTATAGATTAATGTTTTTATCTATATCATTAATGTGAAGAGGAGAGAGCGATGTGCATGTTCATGGAGACATCACCTTTCTGCTGTGGGATGTGTGATAGAGTACCTTATACTTGGCTCCGGAATTACACTGATGGATTTTATTCCCAAACAATTTATCACAAGATCTTGCTATCAAGCAACGATTTAACAAAAATGGATTTCCCAGTACCACAAGCTAACTATCCTTCAAGTTTATATTTTCCCTGAGAACCTGGATATGCTTTTTTGAATTTACATCACTAAAAATACACAGCATGTTCATTTGTATCACTGATACAAAGACATAACCATCTGCCATCCTCAAGACACCTACAGGAGATGAGTGCTTTCCTAACTAATCTTGGATGCGATATATTCGTATCGCTTCTAATGTCACATGGGAAAGTTATCAGCAACTGAGTCATCAGAAATTGAGACAAAAAGGAGCATGTACCTATTGCTTTAAATTTGAAATGTCTCCTCCACATGGCAAGTAAATTCAGAGTTAGTGTATTAAATATGTCAATCTGTTCTCCTGTTAGCCGTGTCCTATCAGTATTATTTTAAAGGACATAACATAATTTATAAGCAGAAATACAAAACCCCGAGTTAATT
>VZTU01006450.1:0-15906 GCA_013400835.1 Zapornia atra | reverse complement strand
AGTCTTCTCTTCTCAAGGCTGAAGAGTCCCAACTTACTCAGCCTATCCTCATAGGGGAGATGCTCCAGGCCCCTAATCATCTTCGTAGCCCTTCTTTGGACTCTCTCCAGGAGATCCCTGTCCTTTTTAAACCAAGGAGCCCAGAACTGGACACAACACTCCAGGTGGGGCCTGACCAGGGCAGAGTAGAGGGGGAGGATCACCTCCTTTGACCTGCTGGCTACACTCCTCCGGATGCACCCCAGGATCCCATTGGCTCTCTTAGCCACCATGGCACACTGATGGCTCATGGCCAACCTGTCATCTACCAGGACCCCCAGGTCCTTCTCCACTGAGCTCTTCTCCAGCAGGTCATCCCCCAGCCTGTACTGATACAAATGGTTGTTCCTTCCCAGGTGCAAGACTTTACACTTGCTTTTGTTGAACTTAAACTCCTGACATCCAGTGTCCCAGCTCAGCTGCTGAGCCTCTCCTCAGGAGAATTGCTCAGTTATGGGAAACTGGGTCAGACTCTGCCTTGGTTTTGTGATGTGGACAAATGTCATCTTGGAATTGAATTGAGTGAGCTCATTTCACCTGGCCTAAACTGAAGCATGGTCTCCAGAGGTGGAAGGTTATGAATTAATCTTCTCATTTCAAAACTTGACCTACTCCTTCCTTTTCCTTCCTTTTTCTTTTATTTCTTTCTTTTTAAGAGCTATTTATGCTCATTTACCTGAAGCAATTTGTTTTTTAAAATGTTTGGTAGCTGAACAGGAAAAAAAAATAGATTGATCTATCAAAGTTTTTATAGCTCTAAGTTAATGAAGAAAATAGAGTCTAACAATGGAAATTTGAATTTAGTCTCTCCTTCACACAATATGAAATGTCAAGAAAGAAATGACAGCGGTAACTGTCTATCAGAGTGTCTCAATGCAAGTCTAATGGAAACCCAGATGCGATGGTTACCTCTTTGTTACAGGAAACACTAATAACTACAGTCTGGATTAACTTGAAAACACATGAAAGGCCCTTCCCAAACTTGCTTCAAGAGTTTCACCAGACCTTGCTTCAAATGTTCTGAGAACAGCAGGAGAACCAGACAAGATCTGGATTTTGATCCGATACCTGTCCCTGTCCCTATCCAATGTCTAGCTGCTACAAAAACATCCTGCTGCAGCTGGACTTTTGTTATTTATGCACTGACAGACTTGTAGTCATCACACTGCTAAATGTCATCATGGTTCAGGTAGTCACACCACATGGTGATGAACTTTATTATTGGTTGGGCTGTTACAGACACTGTGATGAACTCCTTCTCTGACATTCTTCAGGTAATGAATTACTGAGATTGAAGCCTCTCTCCTCCAAAGACAAAAATCTGTGCAGACACCAGAACTGCCATCACAGTGGTCTCAATGTTGCAATAGGTATATTTTATATGTATGTTTACATATATATATAGATACCTTTCCCTAGCGCCTTTGCATTACTCTGCAGTGTTACAATTCAAGGCTTCTTAGTGAGAGCTCCTGCTGAATTGTGTGGTGACAGGATTTGCTTTCATAATCAATTACGAATTCCACTGAAAAAGACAATTCAATTATTCCCCAGCTCCCAACTATGCCAAGCACAAGAGCTCACGAGGCCACACATTCAGCCAGATAAGGGAACAGATCCAGCCTAAAACTGACCAACCAAAGAACATACTTAGCCCTCATTTGGGTGACCACATGGCCATGAGCCAATGGAAATCAGGGAAGAATCTTCCTTCAAGAACAAGGACTTACATTGTCTTAACATCATGGTTAAAATTCACCTATGGGTTATTTTCAATTTTCACTTCTCAGAATACACACCCCATTTTTCTACCGATCTCATTGCTTTTTCCTAACTATCCATCTTTACAGCTCTGCATCTGCCTGTACTAACTGAAACGATTAGGTAGATCTGTTTGCACGGGCTGAGGTCACAGAGTAACCCAAGCTCTCTTCCACGGGTGCCCCAAGCAGGTCATGACCTGCCACCCAGACAATTTTTACATCACCCCTAGATACTAACTAGCAATGATTCCCTATCGCTCACATGTGAAAATGCAAGGAGTCAGGCCTCCTACCATCCCCACACAAATACGGTAAAAACACTCCCATTTAAATGATGATGCCCCATTAACAACTACTTTTTGCTATCTGACAGTTAACTAGCACTTAATCCATTTAAGATGGGTTTTGCTGATACTGTAGGGCGTTAATTTTTTATCAGGATGTCACACAGCAGTAAGTCAAATGCTGTACAAAAGCCTAAGAACGCTACATCTACATACACAATAAAGCCCACCATTTTATCACCACAGTTTTACAAACTGGGCTTCCAAAGCTGCTAAATTCTTTTCTATTTTTTAACATTCCACGTCTAAGTTTTCAACCTTGAACAGTAACTGAAAAAATAGAAATTAAATAATTTACCAGGTTCAGATTCTAACCAGTAAATTGCTGTGAATTTGTAACGGTGCTATCATTTTCATTGTACTACATTGGCCATTTAGGTGAATGATAACCCAGGAGACAGCACCATGCAGGGCTAGCAAACAAGTAAATCATTTAGATTGCACACTGCTTTCAACTGAAAAAGGGGCAGTAAATCTATCCTGCCATTGCCTTCTCTTTTGTTAAATTTTCAGGATGGTGCAGTCTTTTCATTGAAACAAATAAAAAAATTCTCCGTGTTTAATTTATTGCCTGGGTGTGCGCATAATGACTAAGGCTGACCAATACAAGTCAATGCGCTAGAAGAATAGGTTTAGTCATTTAAGATCGTGCCAGATATAACATACAGCTAGTTTTAAGCATAGGAAGAGAAAATTCTGGCTACAGCATGGCACCATCTAATGGCTTTGGCTTTAACTGCAAGAACTCGTCGTACTCTTAAGAGGAGGCAGCACAAACTGCCCTTCTGTAATGATTTCGCTCACCCGCCTCACTATGGACCATAGCCATACAGAAAAAATAAGGAGGAAATCGTGTAAATGTAAAATACAGATCTGGACTGGCAACTTACACGGCACTAGCAACTGCATCCTGTTATCAAACCGCCGATGAATATCTTCGTTCTGAGATAAGGACCTTAACGCAAACAAAATTTACATACCCAACCAGTGCAGCAGCTACTGCACACACAAATAACAGCGTCTGCCTTTTCAGAGCTTGTAACTCGCTTTTGGATGGTTTTTTGCCAAGAAAAAGTAGACCTTGATTTTCTATTTGCACAGTGTAACATTACATTGCTTTCTCAGGAAGGCAGAACTTTGTACAATTCACTGGCAACTTCTGTTTTGATTGTGTCAGCAAGTTGGCAGTAGGTAAGAAACCGTCACGACTCCTGGATTGCATTCCCATCTGCTGGTGACTTACTGTATCATACTAAGCAGATCACTAGTTTGTCTGCATGAAAATCGCTTTTGTTACCAGTACAGAAATGCTAGTATTAAAATTCCTTGTAAGGATGCCAAAGGTTTATTTATCGACCTTTTAAGTATATTAAGAACTTAAAAACATTCATTGTCATGAGAAAAAATATTGTGGTAGTAATTTCCAAGTAAAAGATGTACTGGCCAACATTTATGCTCAGAACAGCCACTACTTAACAGAAATCTTCACCCAAATATTAAATGTAATTCAAGATGACATGTTAACATCTAAATGGCAATCAAAACCCAAGTTGCATGTAAGACTGAGAAGTCAAAGGCTCCATAAGTTTACCATTCTATCAATTCCATTCAACTCAGTTAAAACAGTCTAAACCCAAGAAAAGGGTGACAGAACACAGGAACAGGTTGCCCGGAGAGGCTGTGTAGCCTCTGCACTTGGAGATACTCAAACCGCAGTGAGACACAGCTCTGCACATCCTGCTGTAGCTGCCCCTGTGGGAGCAGGGTGTTCTGCAATTCCCTCAAACCTTTGTTGCCACTTTTGAAATAAAACCCAAATCCTCAACACAGAATTACATTGTGCTCATCTCTAAATCTTGTGCTTATCCTCCAAATCTCCTAAGATTTAGAAAAGTTCACTCTCTTGTAAATATTTAGGATATCTGAGGCCAGCCTGGGAGCAAACTACTGGAAAGACTTCATACTGAAACTGGAACTAACACAATGGCTCCAGATACAAACTAAACATAATGAAAATGTTTTAAGTCACAACAGTGGAATTTGTTCACAGCTGATATAATCCATGTTACACAGATTATTTTTTTTAATCTACAAAAATAGCCCCATGAATAAAAAGCAAAAATGTAGACGTAAATCTAAGCCTCTCAACATATATTTTCTCCCCTGTCCAACTAAAAAGGGGTGTGATAGATTGACTTTGGTGGGCGTCTGGCCTCCAGCCAGGGCTAAACCACCACATCATTCCACTGTTGTTACATACTGAAAAAACATTTTTACAAAAAGTCTAATAAATGAGAGTATAGTTTTTGAAAAGAGTGAATAAAAGTACAAAATCAGTAATACACATACCCCAGACCTTCTCTTTTTATCTTTTAGAGAGATACATTCAGAATATCTCTTTACTACTTTTTTCTTCCATAAAGACTTTCACATGCTCCACTCATGTACAAATAATGAGTTATTTCTTATGATTACTGCTGGCGTGGAGCCTACTCATGTCATTAATGCAAAAGCATTTGCTGCCTCAGCTATAATTTGGTTGTCCCCTTTTATGATTACAGCGTGAATCTGTTTGGAAGTGCAGCTGGTTCTGAATCATGTCTAAGCAGGATGTGGGTGAGTATGTAAGGCTTTGGCAAAGCCTGAAGCACCACAATAATGCATTTCCATTAGATCCCTCTTGTAAAACTGGATCCTGACTACGCATTGGAAGCCGATGCTTTGGAGATGCAATAACATATTTGTCCAACTCACAGAAAACTGAGATATGAGTAGGGAGCCACTGTTGCTCCTCTCCAACACCTGAAACAGTTATTATCACAGTCACTTGGGGAGTAGTGTAGCGAACGTCACAACCTGCACAGAATATGTAAAAAATTAACAAAAGGGATAGCCTGAAGTATACTGTTGCTATTGTAAAAGTAGATACATTATTCAAACATAATTTTTTAAAAATAAAAATTCATTTAGTGCACTAGAATTACCTGTTTGTGGAAAAAAAAACCCAGAAAATAATTACTCAGTCACAGAATCATATATTATAACTTTGCATTTGTATAATATATTTAGAGCTCTGATCCAGCTACAGATTCTTGCAATCAGAATACAAAAGCCCTCTGGCAAAACTTAAATGTAAACGTAGACATAGTTCTTGTTTATAAGGATAGAAGGATAGTTGTAAAAGCAAGAAACAGAAACAACAGCCTGAGGCATCGACAAGTTCTTTCCAGCTGGAAACCCCCGTGCACACAAGGTAAGCTTCTGTACGAGGTAAGCAGAGCAATATATTTACCACTGGTTGTACAAACATATCTGAAGACTACCATAGGATATATACTGGGGAAATAAGTGAAACGACAGTTGAAGAAACATAAATTGACAGTTCACACTGAAGAACATCACAAAGAATAAAGAGTAGCAGTTTAAGGAGCACACTGAAATAAAGGAACACAAGACAAAGACTAGGCCACAGCAAGAGTTTTGGAGAAATGAATGATATTGTTTAACTGTGTAAAGAAATATAGTCTAGTTAAAGCACAGAGAAACCCCGAAGTCTACTGAAAGAAGTTGCCTTTAAGTACTTTCTATGCTTATAATTTAATATATCCCCAAAGAATTCCCACCATGTATTTTATGACATTCATAGCAATTTTTCCTGTCATTGCCCTTGATAATTTTACCACACCATTTCTGTACAAAATAAAGGTAAAATACCAATCAATTACATATTTTTCAAGCTGCTATCTTGGCATGCAGTAAGTCCACTGATAACTGTAAATCCTATACTGCTTATGTAGCACCAAAGTCCTACAGAAGGAAAGGTGGCGTGAGAGAAAGTGCTGCCTTCCCACATTTTAACTTCACTCCCCTATGCCCTGTGCCTTTGATCCATAAAGGTAAATCACAGTGAGAACCTTATTGTTCCTCTTTAATCCAACCTCCTACAGATCAGAAAGTATTTTTGTTCCTCTGTGAAAAAAACCAGCATTGTGGTCACTTACTGCACCTAGCTTTGTAAACCTCTGTCTGCAGAGAACATGGTAGGGCTGCAGGTCAGGCACAGCTTCCTGGTGGAAAACCACGTGCGGTTCGACACTTCAGCGGGACAGGGTTCCTACAGGTCACAGCTTAGGCATGCTAATGAAGCAGTGTGTGAAAAACCATGCTGTCCTTGTCATCGAGAGCTTGCCTTTTAAGTCCTTCCAGGATTAGGAACATTAATATTCCCCAAAAAA
Source organism: Zapornia atra (assembly GCA_013400835.1). Lineage (NCBI taxonomy): Eukaryota > Metazoa > Chordata > Aves > Gruiformes > Rallidae > Zapornia > Zapornia atra. Next base: position 9,525 of record VZTU01006450.1, on the reverse strand, counting down.
AGATCTCCTGTTAGAGATTTAGCTACCTTCTTTAGCTTCTCGAAACTTTAAGTGCATATTCCTGGGATCTTTTCAAGTCAGGTCTGCAAGAGAAAAACCATCTCAACTTCTTCTGTTCCTATCTACCCAGTGTCAGTATGTTTAGCCTTTACATACCATTCCCTCCCCAAATCACAGATACGTAACATGACAAAAATGGTGCTATTTAACAACCTGATAGGTGGTTGTTATAGAAAAGGAAACCAAGCAACTGAAGGTGTTATTACTACACAGCTGCATTACAGCAATATCCTGAAGCTACAGAAAGGTGTTATGGTAGAAATATGAAATAAAACCTGTGAGATTAGCAACAGAGCTTCCATTACATTCCTCCAGATCTGACTTTCATTCTCTGTACTATATATTCCTGAAATAGTCGATCACTGCCAGCTTTTATTTCTATGATCCTGCCTGGCTTGAGAAAGGGGTTGGAATGCAGATTGCAAAAATAGGCACCATAGAGAAACAGCATAAAAACAGTATTGGGAGAATGGCAGCAATCACAAAAGAATTTCAGCTTATTTCATCTTAGAGAAGGATGATGGTAAATCACCCACCAGTCCCTAAAAAGAAATGCTTGAGTAGTAATTCTTTGAATTAGGGGGGAGGACACAATACTACTGAAGTCGTGCAAGAAGAACAAGGCTGATGATAAACTTATTTTCAGAACACTTAGGACTACTGTACACAGTAATGAGAGTAAGGGCATAAACATATCTTTCATATGAAAGGAAATAACATTTGGCAATGGCCAGCACATCTGGCTAGCATTAAAACATAGGAAAAAGACTCACCATCCTTGTACACATAGGAGAAAACAGAATTCAGTCAGACTTAGTGGCTTTATAGATTGCCTCCCATTCAGTGGGAATATTTGTAGAGATGTATCCCTTATGCTGACTTTGAAATGTAATGAAATTCTTCCTTTTCCTTTAATCTATCCATCAAGCTTGATAGCAAAGAACAGACCTTTCAACAAATAGCACACTGTCCTTTCTGCATACATCAGGCTCATCTGATGGACAATCTTCATCCAGAGGTTGAATAACCTGGTTTTGTAAATATTATCAACTCCACTTTTAGTAATAATCTCTGCTCTTCCCAGTTCTTTAAAAACATGTCACATCCTATTGAAGTGTTAAGCAGAGAGGGGGAAATAAAAAAAAATAGCTGTTCACATTGAAAGGAAACCACAGTTTAGGGGGGTATTTGGAGTACAGGATTCTGAGCTGCTATTTGCTGCTCCCTCCTGACTTGCTAACTGGTTTTATGATAACTGATGCAACTGGCTCAGTGTCCCAGTTCACCAGTCATGAAAATGACCAAAACAGTAAGTTCTTGAGCCTAGCAATACCTATACAAATGAAAACAAAGTCTTTGTTTCAATAAGCTTGTTCTGAGACTTAATGTGTGGAAAATATTTTTATTGCTTAGTTCAAAGCCAGTAGCTGAGTGAAAAGCTGTTTTGTTTAATAACAATAATCTCTGTGGGCAGACACATAAGCAGAAAAAATGTTTGTCTTCACTTTGGTAGCAAGTGCCTTTTAATCAAGCCTGGTAGGCACTCCTTGGTCAGAAAAACAATCAGTGACCAATTTTGGTTTTCATGGAGCTCCTTGGAATGACAGAGTTCTCCAGACATGTTTTCTGCTGATGCCATTGAGCCATGCTCTGGAATAAGGCAGAGACTTGAAAGCACTTTGTTCTTCCTCCTGTCGCAGATAAAAGCCAGTTGTTCTGGCAAGTCAAGACAGGGGGAATTCTGTGTTACTGAAGTGCTTTGGTACTTCTCTAATCAATCAATACCATGACATCCTCATGAGGTTCCAGGAGTTATGAAGACTGCACATATCTGTATAGACAGAGAACATCTCATTCAAAGCAGACAGGCTTGCTACTTCCCAACACTATTCCGTCCAATAGAGTCAACCCTCTTAAATGCACATACTCCTTGCGTGACAGCTTAGCCTGAAACAGATACATCTGCTCTAGAACCATACAGCCACCTGTATTCATCAGGTGCTCATAAGCACAGGAGAGGGGTCTGAGCCAGGCATTAGAAAGTGGTGTCAACCGGAGATAAGAAAACACAACCTACCACCAGCAGTCCCTGCTTGACCAATAGTATCCTCAATAGCAAAGACAGCAGCAGTAGCAGCTACATTTCTGACTAGGCTCTGCAAAACTTCTTGTATCTCATAGAATCCTAGAATCTCTTGAGTTGGAAGGGACCCATAAGGATCTCCAAGTCCAACTCCTGGCTCCACACAGGGCCAGCCAAGTCAGAGCGTGCGACTGAGTGCATCTGGTGTCCTGTTAGTGGTTTGTGTACCACAATTCAGACTCTACACTATTTTACTGCTTGTGAGTATATCCTCTGCTACTGACTGCCTCAAGTAACTGTAGTGAGACATGACCCTTCTCTGAAAAAGTCTGTCACAATTTGTTACTCGAACTTGTTTTTTTTCTTAAAGTACTTGCACAAATTACCTCCCAACAAGTTCCTCTAATAAGAGAATTATTTTCCTTTTCATTTTTAGCCTTTTGCATTTTATACATACAAATACTATATATTATTCTGCAGGTTTAAAATTTATTAACTGACCACTTCAAGACTTTTTATTTCTTCATATAAAAAGACACCCTTCTAATGAGTATTTGTGCAGACCTGAAAGTCCTCCTAGCACAGAAAACACATCATATCTACCTGGAGTACTGCATCCAGCTCTGAGGTCCCCAGTACAAGAAAGATACTGAGCTGTTGGAATGAGTCTAGAGGAGATCCATGAAGATGATCAGAGGGCTGGAGCACCTCTCCTATGGAGACAGGCTGAGGAAGTTGCAGTTGCACAGCCTGGAGCAGAGAAGGCTCTGGGGAGACCTTACAGCAGCCTACCAGTACCTAAAGGGGCTCCAGGAAAGCTGGAGAGGGACTGGTTACAGGGACAGGAATGACAGGAGGTAATGGCCTTCAGCTGAAGGAGGGGAGATTTAGATTAGATGTTAGGAAGAAATCCTTCCCTTTGAGGGTTATGAGTCCCTGGCACAGGCTGCCCAGAGAAGCTGTGGCTGCCCCTGGATCCCTGGCAGTGTTGAAAGCCACGTTGGATGAGGCTTTGGGCTTCCTAGGCTAGTGGGGGGTGTCCCTGCCCATGGCAGGGTGGTAGAACTGAAGATCTCTGATGTCTCTTCCAACCCAAACCAGTCTACAATTCTGACACAATGAGAACAACAGTTTCTCAGCAGCCATTATCTGTTCTTTCCCCACTGCTGATGCTGCACACTTTCTCTAGAATACTGTCTGTGCTACCTTGACTGACTTTTTTTTTTCCCCCTATGTGCTCTCTCCCCACAAAGCTATCCAGACTTTCTTCTTCCTGGTCTCGTGGAAATGATGTTACATGAGTAATAGTGTCCTTCTACATTCAATATATTCTCCAGCTCACATTTTGGCTATGCTTTTTATCTATCACACAGACTGAACATTTTACATTATAAAAGGTAATTCAGTCTAAGTACTTTATGTACAGTTCTTTGTATCTTTTCTCTGTGATGATTTACTCTGAGACTGCTGGACTTAAGATCAGCTCAGACTATGCATGCACTACCAATTGAAAATGTTTTTTCTGAACTTTCTAGGAAACAAAAACTCAGAACAACATTTAAGTTCTAACACTGTACTTCAAACATGACTGTATCAGCATCAAATTTAGATGAATTGATTCTGAACTGGAAATTTATATTGTATACCAGCTTCAAGTGATGTAACTGAAAATGCTTGACTGGTTCATTAGTCTCTTTAGAGCAGAACTGAGTTTTATTTCAACTGCTTCAGACAGTCAGAGGCCCATACACACATACCAAACTCCAACCTTCTTATTGCAGCTGGATGGCCTCGCAGAGGAGGAAGCAGTTCCTGACAGATGCCAGCACAGCCATGCTTTGCACTAAACTTTCACAGCTCAAGCATAATTTCTTGAGTCTGTTTTGTCTTAGACTAGGCTAATGTAAATGGATTTCATACGGGTTAATACCACAATGAATACAACAAAGCTGAAGGACTTGCAGAAACTATCAAAGCTCAGCTGCCTATTAACATGATACAAAATAAGGTACTCCGTGTATTCACTGCTTACCTACCTCAGCTTCTTAAGACTCCTATCTAGTGCCTAATTTTGGAACAGTTGATATAACATTCAAGGAAGTGATGAGACAGAACGAAATAGTTTTAGAGTAGTTTTACATTGCATACTGAGGAAGAGTGTACAAAGTTTGTCTTAAAGTCTCACTAATGAAACAAAAATCTTTGAGGAACTGACATACGTATTTGTAAATAAATAATCCGTGACTTTCAGCTAAAGAAAGTATTTTATAGAAGAGAAAAAAAATAGAGCAAAATGCTAGGAAGATTATACTTCTAGACCTTTTTCAGTAGTGTCCTGTGGCATGCAAGACACTCTTAACAAAACAGAGGTACTATATTTGAGCTCAATACCTACAGTTCTTAACAGAATTCTAAAGACAGTGTAAAGACAGCACATGGGATGGTAACCCATTTTTGTCGGGCAGCCTAGAGCTTCTCTGAACAGGCAGCTCATTCAGCCTGCACTTTAATCACTCAGGAACGTATGAACAAGGGGTAATCCTCTATGTAATATATATAAAAAAGTAACTTGGATACATTACAATGGTGTCTGCTTAAGGTGATTCAACACTTCACCTCTAAATTTCCCGCTACCTCTACTCTGACATTATCAGGAAAGCTGAAGGGGACAGAAAGTAGGGGAGAGAAGCATAAAGGCAGCCATACCATTAACTCTGATATAATGAAAAGTCACTTACAGCACGTTAAACAGTTCTTAAAATTCATGAAAACTTTGTTCTGCTCCTATACAGGATCCTTCAGAGGGATTTAGTAATCAGGCACTACAAAACGGTTCTGTTCTCCTGGTGCTGGGGTGGTTATGTAGATACCCGACCAACTCTGTACAGAGGACTGTACATATGTAATACTGGGAAGGGGTAGAAGATTATCAATCTGCTTTCCATAACCTTCTTGTCCTTTTGCTCCCCAATGGGATGATTTTGCAGTGGCATAATGCAGGGTTTGTACACCCCATTATAAGAGTCTGGAAAGAGCTAATGGGCTGTTGGGTGCCTAATCAGCCTCTCCCAGAGGCAAACAAGAGACTTCAAAGGAGGAACAAAAAGGAAGAGCCCTGCTTAATTAGTGCTTAGCTAAGAAAGGGAGCAGACTTGCAGGAAGACACAAGGATAACTGCTCCCAGTCAAGAGTCCCTTGGTGGAGAGGTAGGCCTGCAAAAAGATGCTCACTCCTTCGGCTGCCAACGTTCAACTTAAGGTTCCCTGAGTTGTGTCAGCATGGACACTTTTCATATATAACTCGTTCACAGAAAAGAACAAAGAACCTGCTGTCAATCCAACCCAGAAGCAAAACAAAAGTGGTCTTTTATATTTAGCTCTAATTTTACATGCACCAAAAGAAATAGAGGTTGCACGTATGTTAAGGAGAGGTTTGCACCTTTCCTCCTTCAGGTGCAGAGGGCAGGGTGGAATAGTAAGATGACCAGGACGGATGCAGGCAGAGGTGCAGGTCACTATACACTGGGGCAAGTGAACGAGGGCATAGTCTCTGTACGCTCACTGCCTGGCAAGCTTTAGAAAACAGTGACAATTCAGGAGGCTTTTTTTAAAACTAACTTTAAGTTGTAAAAGGCCTTTAAGCATTACCTTTGTACAACTTTTTCATTAAAGGCATGAAAAGATTTGGCTCTGTCATAATAAAGTTTCTTCCTTTCTTACTTTTTACCTAAGAAATTCCAGGAACTAAATCTGGTCTTCAATGACATGCCCATGAGAGCTGGACAGTAACTGAGAAGAGGACAATGTTCCAAGATAAATATGCTCATAATAAGCTCATAAATAAATATTTAATAAAGGACAGACAAGGAAACCTGAATCTTGCCTTACAGAATTCATACTTCACCAAATTGTGAACAACACTGATACCTCACTGGCTCTTTGCAGGCCATATTATTCAAAAAAAGAGTAACTAAAAATATAACCAAGATAGGTTTTAATGGATATATTTACACACACATGTTACTGTCTTGCTGTGTCGGAAACAAAGTAGATTGATTTGTCATAATACCCAGGAGAGTATAAGGCAGCACAGCTGAGGAAAGGGACACAGAAGCTCTTGGAGACATTAAAGCAACAGAAGCAAGAGCTTAAGAACAGCATCCATACAGACTGCTTCACATCCTGTGTTATGAAACCTACTCACGTCTAGAGGATACCACTTTGTTTTCAAAGACCAAATGAAGTGCACAGTCAGATTTATTATATGCTTCAAAAGAAGAGAGATATGGTCTCTGAATAAGGAATCCATGCTCAAATGCACAACAAAACAAATCTACAATTTTCCTATTTCACATTCTTCACTCAGTATCGTTAGAGGTGCACAAGCCTTTCTATGCAGGTTAATTCATAGATGGGAAAATAAAAATCACATTAATAACAGGAATCTATAAAAGCTCAGGTCCTGAGGCTTTGGAAGCAAGAAGAATTAAGAGTGGCTGTTCACCACAGGGTAACTGAGGAAAAAAAAAATAATCTTAAGGATGGATAAACCACGGTTACTGCTTATTCTTTATCTTAAGACTAACCAAGCAGAGCATGAACAAAGAATTATAAAGAAATAATGTGATAGACAAATAAGTCTACAAATGGAAAGAGTAATAGCTATCTCTCCTAATATTTATCACAAGCTTTTGACAGTCAAGGACCTTTTGAAGAAATACCCAACTCTTGGGTTTTAAAACACAATGCATTAAGTCTAATTTAGAAACATCTGGTCTTTCTGTGAAAAAACCCAAACCAACAGAGAGTAAGTAGGAAAGTATAATGATCTGAAGAGGCTAAAAGAAAGACAGCATGAGGGAAGTACTGTTAAAAATCAACAAATTATGACAGTTTCATTCAGTACAGATCTAAGCTCAGCATGAAGACTACCATTAAAACACAGTCTAAAAGTAAGTGGAAAAGGCAATCTATTACTCTATTAGCTTCAGCTGTTTCAAAAGGATGGGTTCTCTTTATTATTAAAATATTTACCAGTATCTATTTTGTATTAACTTTTCTCTTTATTCATTACTTATGTTAAAAATGTAGCAGAGCAAAAATAGCAGTAATAGAAGAAATAAAGATGTCCATGCAACGTAAAGAAAAAAACTCTGAATTTAAGAACGTCTTTATTTTGCCACAAACAACTGAATACGACATCCATAAGATTACTACAAGAGGTTTCATTAAAAACAAGCATTTCAGTCTCCTAACTATGTTTTTAGAGGAAACCTACTTTTGTTCACCTATATTACCACTCTACTAGCCCTGTACTAAGTTCTGAAAAACTAAGGGCCTATACTTTATTGAAAAAATCCTTCAAGAACCCTTGCAAGCTCAGTAAAATGAGGAACATTAGATGCAGTACCTGGCAAAGTTGGTAACTCATTATAATTTACATATCTAAAATCTCAACAAACTTTCAATTTGATACAGCACTGGTTCCTGAACTTCTGCTCCAACAAACCACTGTCAGCACAGACTACTTATTAAGGGCCACTATGCACACTTCATACTGACATTTTAATTGGAAGCAGATCATCTGGCTACTCCTGGTAGCATCTCTAGAAGCGTGGGGCTGAGTGCATCCCACTTCCTGTTCTGTACTATTTCTACTGTTGACATCAGGTGAACTTTAAAAAATTTGGAAATTTAGCTTTTCTAATCAACCGGAAGAATCATTAATAGTGAAAATTTTTGTTGCTTTCCTGGGGAAATCCTGCTTGCATTTGACTCGCCTGTATTCCTTGAAATGGACATCCATACACATATGGACAAAATCAATAAATATACAGGCAGAAATAAAAGCAAAAAGCAGCACAAAACACGAGCCAATTAAGAAGATGCACTACTCCCATCTGGTTAAAAAAGATTTAGATCAGTGTAAAATTTCTTCTAACAACTCTTTAGAAGCGCGTTACTTCAGATTACAAGTGCTCTTAAGACTGTTGGAAATTTTCCTTTTATTAGAAATATAGTTAAATGCATTTAGAACATCTGTTCAAATGCTAAACATGCAAGACCTATAGTCTTCCTAATCACCACAAATAACTCTGAAAATGCTATGACAAATAGCATTTTGTACTGGAAATGATCCTTATTATGAGTTTATTTGATGCCACGGTCCACTAACAAATAAGAAGAGGTCCAGTAACTCCAATAGAACCCATGAGAAATACTGCTATTTCACAGCTTTCAACCCCAAATCCTGCCTTTGAAAATCCAGGCTAACAATCACGACAGTATGCCCTTAAAAAGAACAAATCCAGTCTCCAGTTCCAAAGCTAGCGAATCTTTGTCCATAGCACACCTCAGGTGTCCACTCGTAAAAATTACTGCTGCCTAGGGAAATGAATTTTTTCAGGTATCAAGTTCAAAATACTCAGAATATTTAGTCCAATCACTCACCAAGTAACATTTCACTAGAAGTCAGAGAGAACAAAGGGAACAAAAGGCATTGTCAGCCCCCTGTTACTGTATGAATATAACATTACATAACTAAATGTTACTGAGTACAGAATTGCCAGCCCCACAACTTTTTTCTGAGGAAACTATTATTCAGCTATTTCTTTTGGTTGCTTTCTCCACAGTGAGTGTTTCTTCAGGCTTTTCTGGGTTGAAGTTCAGCCAATTAGCTCTCCAAACTTCGTAATAATTCAGTGAACTCTTTATCTGTTAGTTGGGTTGGCTAATACAAGTGCAGCTGTGAACATCGCTTTACTGGGGATATTATAACACAGCCCTTGATTTCTCGTGTTACTAGACTATGCATGCAGAAAGGGAGGGGTGGTACAGGTGGGTTTATCCTATCCATAGGGCAAGTTTTGAGAACAGGTATGTAACTCTGCAGCAGGAAAAAAAAGAAGCGAGCCACTCCAAAACAACATTCCCTATGCTTTCTAAGGAACAGGAGCTTTACAGGCAGGTGACAGCACTATGGCAGTGCAAGGGGAATAGCATATGCTCAGTATCTCTGGGAATTGACTCCTGTGTTGTGGTTAGAACAGCACCTACATCACCTACAAACTGACTGGGATGAAAGAAATATTAAGACTCCAGGTATTGCCATCTAGTCACAAAATCATAACATTACTCCCATGCGTGCCACTTCCCAGAAACAATAATCACATAAATCCTCCATCAGCAGCCAGCCAGGGAAAGCCCCACGGGATTCTACAATCACCTACGCAAAGCAGTGCATCGGGGTGTGCCACAGCTTCCCTCCACTGATGATCATGTATTTCATCTTTGCTTTTACTCCACTGCAAATCTTATCACAGCATCTTCAATATAGTCCTCAGATTCTAGCAACCATGCTCCTCACAGAATCACAAGGTTAGA
>VZTU01006449.1:0-28922 GCA_013400835.1 Zapornia atra | reverse complement strand
ATCTTACCAGGCATAGAGGTGAGACCGACCATCCTGTAGTTCTCTGGGTCTTTCTTCTTCCCTTTTAAAAAAATGGGGATTACATTTCCCTTTTTCCAGTCAGTGGGAATTTCGCCAGACTGCCAGGACCTCTCAAATATGATAGAGAGTGGCTTGGCCACTTTGTCTGCCAGTTCCTTCAGGACACTTGGATGCACTTCATCAGGTCCCATGGACTTGTGCACCTTCAAGTTTCCTTAGGTGTTCTTGAACCTGATCTCCTACAGTGGGCAGTTCTTCATACTCCCAGTCCCCACCTTTGCCCTCCATACCTTGAGCATTATGGCTAGAGCTCTTGCTAGTGACAACTGAGCCAAAAAAGGCATTGAGTAACCTCTGTCTTCTCCATATTCTGGGTTGCCTTTTCCATTCTGGAGAGGGGCCACATTTTCCCTCATTATCCTTTTCTCATTGATATACCTGTAGAAGTATTTCTTGCTGCCCTTTACATTCCTGGCCAGATTAATTTCTAGCAGGGCTTCAGCTTTTCTAACCTGATCCCTGTCTGCTTGGACAGTTTCTGTGCATTCCACCCAGGCTACCTGTCCTTCTTTCTACCCTTGGTAGGCTTTCTATTTTTTGTTTGAGCTTTCCCAGGAGCTCCTTGTTGATCCATGCAGGTCTTTTGGCATTTTTGCCTAATTTCCTCTTTCTGGGATGCGTCACCCCTGGGCTCAGAAGAGGTGATCCTTGAATACTCACCACCTGTCTTGGGCCCCTCTTCCCTCCAGGGCTTTGTTCCATTATATTCTACTCAGCAGTTCCCTAAAGAGGCCAAAGTCTCCTCTGCTAAAGTCCAGGGCAGCAAGCTTGCCGTGCACCCTCCTCACTGCTCTGAGAATCTAGAACTCCACCATTTCATGGTCTCTGCAGCTAAGACCGCCCTTTGTCTTCATATCCCCTACCAGTCCCTACTTGTTAGTGAGAACAAGGTACAGCATAGTAGCTCTCCTCTTTGACTCCTCTATCACCTGGAGGAGGAAGTGATCATCAACACATTCTAGGAACCTTCTGTATTGCTTGCATCCAGCTGTGTTGTCCTTCCAACAGATACTGAGGTGATTGAAGTCCCCCATAAGGCTCAAGGCTTGTGAATGTGAGGCTGTTCCTATGGTTCCATAGGGAGCTCTCTCTGGTTGTTTGCCTATCCTTATGTTTAGGTGAGTGCTTTTTCTTTGAAACATATCTACTGCTGAACAAATCTGCTTTCAATTGAAATGGATACAAGTATATGCTACTTCTTTAAATTATTAAGATTTGCAAATGCAATGAGAAATTCTGTATCTGGTTGTTAGTAATGGAAATGAGCCTCCCAAGTATTGCTATTAGTGAAATTGGGGTGGGTTTTTCCCCCTCATCAAGCATACACTGTTGTAATACAGATGTACATGTTTATAACCACATCTAAAATTCTGGATTGAGTTATGCAGCTAATAAGGTACTTTTAAAAACTGTTTTTGTCTTTTGTCTGTTTGAAGTGTTTTCGAGCCTATTGCACTTCTCTGATACTTTGGCTTTTTATGGCTACATGCTTAGTCTATTTACAAGTTCTAAATTTTTATTCCAGGGATTTATGATTCCTACTTCTTTTGTCATGCTTTATTTTAGTATGTGCTCCACAGGAGTTAGCATAAATAACAGGGCTAACAACCTGAAGTCATGGCAGAGGGTGTTTGTTGAAATTCACTGGTTTCTCCACTGCAGATATCCAACTGCCCTAACTTTTTCTTTTAAAACTCTTTTAGGATTAACACTAGCAGCCTTCTAGGGTTAGTTCATAAAGGACAGAAAGATAAGGAAATTATTTAATTATATGTGAAGGCTTATTAGTATGTAGTGATGTAAACAATTTTTGGTTTGTCGTGTAGGGCTTTGCATAGTTGTTCTGTAACTTGTCTGTGTTTGTACTTCCAATGAGATCTAATTTTCAGCTTCCAAGAGCACTGTCCTTACATGAATGAGCTACTTTCTTCCAAAGGACTTGTATCTATATATCAGTAAATAGCCAAGAAATTTATATATATATATATGTACACCCCTTATAGAATCCTATTTTGCAATTAACTATTGATGGCAAATATAATTCACATTATGATTTGCATCTTCTTTGTTTTCTGTCAAAGCTGTGAATTTTTTTTTAGAAGAAAAAACACATCACTCAGCCAGGATATCACAGGGTAAAACTCAAGATAAAACCTTATGGAACCCCACTGGCTTCAAACACTGTAGTTACTGTTTGTTAAAATTGATACAATGAAGAATTTGTATCTTAGATATATGTCAGGCCTCCTATAGGCCTATAACATTTAGAAGAGGTGTCTTGATGTAGGTTGTAATGACTGCTAAAATAAAACCTGCGAGTGATAAATGAACAGATTGCTGCTGTGAAAGTGTTTAAAGGTTTAGGACTCTTACTGATAAAACCACCAGAGAGAGTTTGTAGAAAATTAGTCTCTTCTCACCTTTAATTGCATTATTTAAGTTGAACATTTTCTCCTCTGAATGGAGTGCAAATAATAAAACCTTTTCATTTATTATGCAAAGTCCTTTACAAACAAAGTATAGAGGCTATAGGAGTTGGGTTTGCTTTAGTGAGTTAAATAACCATCCGTCTGCAATTGAAGTCCGTGGTGGAAAGAAAATTTTAAATTTAACTAAACCAATGATGAATTAGGAGTTGATCAAACAAAAATGTGGCGTATATCTTCAGGGGAATATTATTAACAAATTCTTTGTAATGCAGAAATAAGCATTTCCAGTGGAGAAGCAAAAGAAGTCTGTCTTCCAGAATAAACTAGCTAGAAATACCAGAAGATATTTCTGCAGAGGAACTTTTAAAGTCTTTATTTCTATCTCATTAATATCACTTTCTCTCCACTAACTTTTTTTTAACAATAGATCTGCTATTCAAATTATGGAAACTTTTTTTGACACAAAAGGTAGATTATGGAAGAACTTAAAATACTCTTGAGAAGAACCAGAGTCTTACAGCCTCTGCCTTTTGTAACAGGCATAAACTGCAGGGTTTGGGTTTTTTTTTTGTTCCAATTTCTTAAGAAAAATGAGATTCAATAATGACCCTTTTAAAGCTAGTGGAAACATACCGATTAGCTTAACTGAACGTTGCATTTTTCTGATTTGCTCATACGTGAACCTCATTCCATTGAGAACACTCAGGCATGGGAAAATGAGGTACAATAGGCTACTGATGGAAGGATGAAATATACCTTAAAAGTGCAAATGTTCAAGTTCCTCTGAGGCAAGGTTATGAAAACTCTTGACATACATGTAGATACATGAAAGTGATATGTAATCCAGAACATGACTTTACTTTGTTGTTTGTGCTATTACAGTTCTTCAGCTTTATTTAATGACAATTCAAACTTATGGTAAAAAAAAAAACAGGAAAAAAATTAGAAAGGTTTGATTTGTTGGCTTTTTTTTTACTTTTTATCAATATTGCCTTTTGAATCCTGAAGGAGAATACTTGATAGGAGCATACTTTGTGAGGAAACGGAAATTCTTATCACACACAGAAGGGAGAAAATGATTGCAAATTGTAAAAATATATAGAAAATTCTCCATAAATTGATTAGTCGCACTTTTATGTGTCATAGCTTGCACAGCACAGATTCAGTTTCATTGATTTCTCTGTAATTGACATAAAATGGTACACTTATTCTTTCAAGTTATTGCTTTTCAACGTCACCATTTTTTTCCATTATGTGATGTACAGTCAGTTCTATTTCTTGACCAGATATTCTTTTTCTGATCATAAAAATAGTCAGAGATTATTTTTTTGGAGTGAGATATGTTTTGCCATCTAGATAAATGACAGTAGTGTGAAAGTAGGGAATGCTACAGAATTAAATGTAGTCAGAGAAACATAGCATCATTTTCTTCCTGTTATGAATAGCACCAGAAAGGGCCAATAAGCCTGAAACTAAAGGGTACTAACTCTGAAATGGGCAAGATCTCATAGCTGTGAAGTGTAACAATTTTGTCTCTCATTTAGAAAATTGTTAAATATGGACATTCTTGTTTTATGCTTGTTTTCTTCAGCTCAGAACTCAGTGCCTTCTCTCTTCAGATCCTATGGTCCTAAAAGTGCTTAAAGTTCCTGGGGTTTGCCAGAATTAAAAATTAGCCAAATAGATAAACACTGCTTATTTTCAAAACTTGTGAGAAATCCATTTTCATTTTGTGTTGTGCTACGTAATTTCACAGCCTGGTATATACATCCTATGTATCAGTCAGCTTTGTCTGTCCAAATATCTCTAAATTACCTGTTCCCTGTAAGTGTGTCAGATGCAGGTAGGAAGGTAACTGTGATTCGGTAATAGTTTTATATAAAGGGACCTATATATAAAGCAAAATTAAAGGGTGTGAATGATTTTGAATAAGTTTTTGTTTCTAAGTTCATGCAAAGATTTGTGTTTTGCATTCACTGGGGACAAAATAAAGGTGATGAATTCTAAATAGAGGCCACTGCATTCTAGTGTGCTCACAGGCATTGTATTATACTTCTTCATTAGTTGACCAGGCACAACACTTTGGGTAGTCCAATGTATTTCTTGTAACTGATGGCAAATGGGATTTTAGTCCTTACAAAGTTAGGTTTTTTTCTGAAGAACAGCTTGCTTTATAAGCCAAATGTAGAAATCTGGTAATAAGACATGTGCCCTTTTCCCCCTGGCTCCATCACCAGCTGATGAGCGAGCTCACATCGCAGGCTGTTAGACCTGTCTTGGTGGAAGCCTTCACTAGGAGGGAGGCTTATTACTGGGGGCACCATACACATAGATTGCCAGCTGTAGTTGAGGGTGGATGTCCAAACATGCTGATGAACCCTAATAGGCTTTAATTTAATTTTAATGGGATATTTAGATCTTTTAATGAGTTAGTAACACAGTTGATATACTTGTTATACTATTTTTTCCCCCATGCAAAGCTGGAATAACTGGTTATATACTAGTAGTAATTACAGAGAACCCAGAGCTACCAAGAAGAGTGCCTCATTCTCCAGGCATTTCTCCTCTGTGTGTTTACAGAGTAAACAGATATTTCTGTCATTGAAAGTTCCTGACAGAATAAACTATTTTTAACAGAGGTCCAAGATATTTTCAGTAAATAGTGTACAGTGTAAGAGGAAAGTACTCTTTCAAATGCATACATCCTTTAGAAGAAATACCCATTTATTTTATTCAGTAGTCTTACTTGGAAAAATGGCCATTAAGCCAGTTATTGTACAACTAGAGGCGAAACCATGGAAAGTCTAGATCTTCTCTAGTCACACAACTGCGGAGTTCTCCTACTCAGACAGTATCTGGGTGGTACGAAGATGGCACAGTTATCTCCAGACAACCTTTAACAGCTTTTCTGTGTGTTCTGGGTGCAGTGGAGCTGCAACCCAGAGATACTTGGATGATGTAAACAGCCCCTTGAAATCCATCAAAGTTTCTAACTTTTGCAACTTGTGTCACATCTGAATTAAGGAATCAGGATCCAAGATTTAAAGCCTCTCATACCTTAATGCACATGAAGTCATTGTTCGTATCTTTCCAGCACCTGCATTTAGCTTTCAGTATGACTCTTTGTGGCTCTTAGTAAGATGGTGAGTGCAGATAGCAAAGCATCCAATCAGTGAGGAAAGAAACTTACCGTAGCTTGAAGTTGTTCTGCTCCTTTACATTATGAAATTGTCTCTCATGAGGGAACCAGAAGGAATATAAGACCATTTTATGCATGCTGATGTTGTCACTTGCGGGGGCTCTAACAAATTGTCTGATTTCTATAACTGAGTATTTCTGTATGATTCAGTGTAATTGACAGTGCCAGAAACTAGCCCTAAGCAAATGAAATGCAACACAAAATCTGCTGTAAGCAAATTAATCACAGTCTAAGTGATAGAAAACTTACACTTCATTTCTTTTCCAGGATACATTTGTAACAGAAGAATAATTCCCTTTTCTCTCAAAAGACTAGGAGGGCTGTCAGGCGCTCTGGGGCAACGGAAATAAGTAGTTTATGCCTCCCGTAAATAAAGATATGAAATGTTTTTATTTGTGAACAAAGGCCAGAGTAACCTCGTAAATTTGACATTCTGGGCTTTGACTCATGGGCTTAGACCACTGACAAATGGGTCGCTGCCCCAACTGTCTGCCCCTGCACTACTGAAGCAGGCACTTACCTTAATGTTCTGTGCTATAATTTAAGACTACCTCGCTAATACCGTTTTTGAAGACATTGGCTTAAAAGATTGTTCTGTTCTTATTGCCTGGAAGTGTATCTGTTTAATTAATTATCTCTGTTTCTCAAGACTTTT
Source organism: Zapornia atra (assembly GCA_013400835.1). Lineage (NCBI taxonomy): Eukaryota > Metazoa > Chordata > Aves > Gruiformes > Rallidae > Zapornia > Zapornia atra. The sequence goes on along the minus strand of VZTU01006449.1, from coordinate 22,558 downwards.
ATTAAGAATGAAGTCTCTTGGACTTTATACCGTAGTGCCCCTGGGCTTGCTGTTCAAAGAAAGGAGTTTAGACATGGGGGTTTTTTTGCCTATTTCACCACCCTCTGGCTAGATATTTCATATCCTGACCGGTCCTAATTTATTCACTGGTCAGCAATGTCTCCTTCTAGTGCAACTTACTAGGCACTTTAAACATATTCCTTTATATTTTAGCATATGCAATTCGTGGGTTTGTTAGCTTTTTTTTTTTTTTTTTTTCAAAGATGTCCAAAGCTTCTTATCACCATGATTTTTGGATTGCTTTTTTCCTTNAAGATATACAGTTTACCAAAAAAAGTTACTAGTTTTTTGTTTTTTTTTTTTTTTTTTTGGCAAAGCTGTCCAAAGCTTCTGATCACCATGATTGTTGGATTGCTCTTTTCCTTAAATAAAAGCTTTGTCCAAGAAACTCATCAAAAAAGAGGTTTCCAGTGAAGGACTTGGGAACCAAGTACACAACAAATGGAAGTGTATGAAAACCATACTTTCCAAATTGACGCTCACTGTCTATAAACCATGCATATATTGCTAAGGATGCTGTTTAGAATCCTGAGAGGCATGTGGCTTCTAAAAAAGCCCTTTGTAAACAGGCTACGTATTGCCATATTTTCCTTTTTGTAAGACTACCAGATTTTCCTGAGCAGCAAGCACAGTTGCACTGTCATGCAAAGTCAAAGACGTTTTCTTATTGAAAAGCTTGAAAAAATTCATTTTTTCTAAAGCACATGAAAGCTGGGATGGCTGTACAGTTTTACATTTTCCATGGTAAATTTTCTAAAGCTCTTCTCCACTTGGATTAATTCTCTTCCTCTTCAGCGACTGTGTTCTTTGGATTAAATCTGTGTCTGGACAGACTTTTAAACCAATAATAGGTACCCTTTTTCTTGATACCATTACAGTCTTACCTTTTCCAATTCTCTGTTATCTAATTATTCTGTGTCTTCAGAGGAAATAAGGTCATAGTCTTAATTGTTTGCCTTTTAATATCTGCTGCTTTCATTTAGAGGCTCTAATGTTTCTGGTACCATAACAACTCATGAACTAGTATCCAATGAAAACCCAACAAACATGTCATTAGCTTTAAGGCTGATAGTATAATCACCTTTTATTGTGACCTTGTCCTTTGCTCCGATGAGAAATTAATACAAACAAGTCATGCTGTTCACTCTTTTTTCAGTTCATGTTTGCAAACTATATTTTATATCCAAAGACAAAAGTTGTTTTTCAGAGGAGATCTGTCATAAACTTATGTATGTTTTACATTTTCTTCCCTATATGTTCTCATTTAAACCACATTTTTCCTCTCTCTTGCTTGTGTAGGCTTGAGTACTTCTGAAAACTTTATGCTGTGGTTTTAATGTCTTACTCTGTGTCTAAACTAATCGAATTAAAACTATATAATGCATCAGAATTGCTTTTTTGTAAAAGAAACAACTTTCTAAAGCATGTCTTTCCTGATAGGCACTCAATGCATGTTGTTGTAAATTAAGGTGTAATTCAAATTTTATCCAGCTGTCTAGAGAGATGTAACCCTTTGGAGCTAAAAGCTGGTCCATTGTTCTACTCATTACTTTCACCGTGTTTATTTCTTCATTAATTTTGGTGTTCTAGTGGATAGTGTTTGTTAGTCACACAATTTGAGAAAAGTGGAGAGTTGTTCCACTCAGTGTCTCAGTCCCAGTTGTTCCATTGCATGACTTAAGACTGAGGGACCTACAGCTCTGGTCAGCCCTACTGTGGGTGTACCGAGCAGGTCCAGGTTACCACAACATGGGGCACAGGCTGGACTTTTAAGAATTCGTACAGATATGCAGTGCTTCTGAGTGGCAGTAATTAATGTGGATATTCAATTTACTGTTACAGTATTTGCTTTGATCCAATTTCAGAGCTTTATTTTAAAATGTTTTTCATTTGAATTTTCTGTTTGTCAGACTTGCCATAGTTGTTAGATAAAATGTAGGTTTAATGATTAAGCCATTTGTGTGTTCACTATGAGCCTCTTGAAATTTGCTAGGATTCCACTGATTTCAGTTCTAGAGGAGTGTTTCTTCATTAAAATAAGAAACAGTCTCATATAAATGTAAAACTGAGTTCACTAATCCTCCTTTCCTTTTGAAACTGGAGTACCTATCAAATGATGAAAGGTTACAAATCAGTGGGATATTCCAAACTAAAAGTCTGAATGTATTTTTGATGCATTTGTTTCTCAAGTTAGATAGGAATTTATGTTTTAATCAAAATCAAGATGTAAGACGATAATAAAAGATGCTAAAAGATTGGTATTTCCAGATCTGCTGTAACAACATGAATGAGGAGTTAATTAAATTTAGTATTTAACTCCTTCTTATCAGTCCAGGGGTGGTAGGCGGGTTTTTGTCATTGTATTAACACAATAAATCCTGCCTCTGCACTTTGGTAGCAGAAGAGCTTTGTCGGCATCCCTGTGCAGGGTTCAGTGAGTAATCCAATCTCCGAGTGATAAAGGCAGAGCACTCAATCTGCAGGTCAGGATGCAACAGGAAAGGCTATCGTTTAGCAAGAGTCTATAAATGATAAAAGCTCTCCTTGACCACAGGCTACTTACATTGACTAGAATTCCAGCATAGTCCCAGATACGTTAAAACAATATAAAGATACAGTTTTTCTTTAAGTAAATTGAGCTATTAGAAGTGATTAACTTTATAAACTAAATAATTTTTATTATTCTTTTGATTCCTTCAGCTTTGTCTCCTCTTTTTAGCAAGGTGCTTTAATGTAGAACAAAGCTTCATGCTTCGGGAGTGGTCAGATTAAACAGAATTTTTATTTTTCTCTCAACAGTGGCTGTCTCTTCCTCCCCAAAGTAATACAAAAACATAGGGCCAGGTTTTTCTACTGCACTGAATTTTTACTCGAACCTTTTATTTAAATGCTATTTTCAGGCCCATGGATTTCATAATCGGTATTTCCCCCAGTATTTAGGGCTTTTGTTTCCTCTCGAGATTTGTGGATGCTGTAATAAATCCATCAAAAATACTGCTGCGAGGAAGACAGCAATAGTTCTTTTGACCTCAGGTACCATAAAGAGGAATCTGATGTCCTTATGCAATACTTTCACTATTGCTCTCTAAAATTACCTTAACCTTAAAACATAATTTGACATCCTGACTACCTGAAATGAAGCTGTCAATGAAATCCTACATTCATTAGAGGGGAAAAAAAAATCTACAGCTGATAAGAAGCTTCGTGATTCCTTTACTGAAGTGATGGTGATGCAGCTCAAAATGGGCTCAGAAAAAATTTCCTTGCTGTTCTCAGAAGCAGTAAAGAAAAAGGCTGGTGTTAAATTCAGGCTAAATCAGCTCAAAATGGTAATACAGCAGTAAACAACAAAAATAACAGCTTGTGAGTTCAAAAGTGAAGCTACAGCTCGTATCTCCTTGCTATTATCCTTTTCCTCTGTCTTGCTATTTTTTGCTCCTAGAACACAGTATCGAAATACTTAAGATCTCTTGACAACGTCTTGAATTAAGGAGGCAGTGGAAAGGGTTGGTTGTGATATGCATCACACAAGGAGATTTAATATCATTTTATTTAATGTCTTGCTCAACAGTTACTGACTTGCACTGGACTAACATTAGTTCCTTCAGCTAAAGTATTTTCTGTATCCAAGAATATTAAAAACTCACAAAAGCTCCATGAAAATACATTCATAAAAGGGCGTACAGGAAGTTGTAAGTTTAAATCTTTATTACCTTTGCTGTAGATGAAGGCACACGTTATAGAAATTCACAAAGAGCAGGGTCACAGCTGTAGTTGGCTGAGTGCACAGATGATCCTAGTTACCAGCTATTATTGAAGTTGGAGAAAAAATATTTTTTTTTTACAAACTGTTAGAGTTGTTTAATCCTCTCCATAAAAACTGCAACTGTTTGTCTATAGAAAAAGCATGGAGAAGAAAGCAGCTAAATATATCACTGACTAATATCACAGCGTGTAATTCAATCTGCTGCACTCCTAAGGCTCAAATCAATGACAGTCATGGCAGCCATACGAAGTCAAGGTTAGCGTATGTAGAAAACTGTTGTTAATATACTGCGCTTCAGTGTGTTTTCAGCATCTACAATTTCCCTTCTGGCACCATGTCATACAAATAGAGGAATTACTCTTTACTCGTTTGGTGATATTTAACTGTTGCTTATGGATATTGCACTGATTTTCCAGAGCTGTCTTTCCAGCCATGGAAGTTAAAGTAGTACAGTGCCCTCCCTGACATACAGTTAGAGGGAGAGAAGTTAGAATAGTAGAGTCAGAGTAGAGTAGTAATTACAATTAGAGAAGTTATAGTACAGTTAGAGTTACAGTTACTACTGTTGTAGTTTCTACTACAGAGTTACTACAGTTAGAGAAGTTAGGGTAGTAGAGCCTCCTTACAGAAGTACACCAGGTCTGTGCTCCAGTCAAAAGGATTACCCACAAAGCAGTCACGCTTGTTCCCAAATAAGTGTCATGGAAACCTTCCAAGCCCTGTCTGGTGCACACTAGGGTATGCGAATGCTCCATGCAATCCAGGCACACACTGGCTGGCTCTTTTCTGCCACTGGGGCAGTACGTACACATAGGAGACTGGAAGAATACCAGCAGAATGTCCTTACAGGCTTTTATAATTAAGGCTCAAGTGAGAAGTTTTGGTGTAGCAATATGGACAAGCCTGTAAAGATGGGGGAATACTTGCTCTGCTCTTCTAGTACAAGACAGCTGTTGAGTAGGACAGGAGGTATTTAGTAAATGGTAAAAGGTGAACTGTGAGTAAATGATAAAAGGTAAGAGACAAAGTAACTTTCAGAGTGAACAGGAAGCAAAGAGTTGTAAGTTAGCCGCATCTTAGCATCTTCCCAAGGAAATGAGCTTACATTCAGTATTTCATCCTGACCAGACTGAATAATCTGCGTTGTCATTGGCAGGAAATAATATAATAGTAGACATTGCAGTAAGTCCTGCCTGAAAATTTCAAGTATCTTCTATTGAGGATATAAATCTAAAGTAGCTATCTTTCTTTTCTAATGCCTTAGGTCTAAATATATTCTGTTTTCCATAGAGAGCATCTATAATTTAAATGATTTACTCTGTGCATAAAGAGTGTGAATTCTCCAAGTGTTCCTGCTTTTATTTCTCAAAGAAAGCCCATGGAAAAAAAACCCCTTAAATATACAATCATTCAAGATGTGGGTACAATCTCTGAAGTACTGCTTCACCTTAAAACTATCAACAAAGAAACACATTTTGAATACAACAAAGTGACTGCGGAGTATATGAACAATATTGAGGTGGCAGAATAAGATCAGTCACTTTTCCCAGATCTTTAATATCAAACCAAAAGACAGAATTTGACTGAGAGTAAGGTTACCACAAATAACAAGATACAAACATTTGTATTTTCAAGTGGTGACTAAATCAGCGTGCACAGGTTATATTTTATATCCACAGTGTGTTAGAGCAGTATTTCCTTCTGGCATTGTGCTGCACTCATTCTTCTTGTGACATGGCTTTTTGGGCTATGTGCAAATGTCTCCCTTTATCTATAACACAGCCTCACTAATTGATACAATATATAGAGGTGCTATAAATTACCGACTTCTAGCTTTACATTCACTAGTAATTAGGGGGAAGGGTGGAATAAGGGCCCTAGAAGTAAAGCTCTACTAAACACTTCTTACTGTATTATATTTGCTTTTGTTCTTGTAGTTGTTGAGCTGTCCCCACTCTCTTCTCCTTTCCCCTTCAGAATGGGGCTGCATAGACATCTGCAGGTTTTTCAGAATTAATTACAATACTCCCATAAAAGGAAGATCATGCCTAATTAAATACTAGGATGACTTACTTTAGAAATGTTGTGGGGTTTTTTTCTCCCATTCTTTTGGCTACACATTCAATCTTACTTGAAAACAATGTTCTGAGAATAAGGAGGTAAATATTTCAAAGTGTTGTGGAAGAAGAGTCCTGAGGATACTGAATTAAAACGAACAGTGCAGTGATGAAAGTGTTGCTTGCAGCAAAAGTGAACACCGACCGCTCTCCTGCAGCAAGTTGCAAATGGAATCTAATGTGATCCAGACAAAACCTTCCCTAAACTGCAGACACAGCAAGTCAAATATAAATTAACTAAATCTTTAGATCTAGGACAACAGCTCCAGGATTGGAGATCCATAGAGTCTATGTCCTTTTTCTCCTTCTCAGCTTACACCACTGTGTAAATAGAAGCTGCTTGCTCTCCACCACCCAGTGTTGCAATGGTGAACTCTGTATTATTTTTCAAGTATTTCCTTGTGTATCTGCTAGATTTCAAGAGTTCCCTCACATTCAGGGGACTTTTGTAAGCCCAGACATACTTGTTGCAATACCGGTTTCTCTCCTTAGCCTTTCCTAGAGTTGTTAACCCACTGTAGCTACACTGTTGTGGATGTCTGTACCTGTTTCCTTCACCCCCACCAGAACTGATATGTACAGAAAACCCTTTTCTGCTAAAACCATCTGTAGCAAATTTCGTAGAAATATGTGAGTAGAGAAAACTGTAACATACTCTGTGAGTGATGGTGTAGTTACCATGAGGTAGGTGCGTTCTATATTGAATGGAGTGTTGTCTCATTTCTCTTCTGATGGTACTCATGCAAATGCTGACTCCCCTTCTATTTCTTATACATATAGTACATAAGTCTAAGGAAAACTGATAAAACTTATTTTATAAGATTCTTTGCACCAAGCAAGATTTATAATTGAGTGTCTCTTAGGAATAAAGTGTCTAAAATATGCATTTGAAATGAACATGCAAACTTTACACCTGAGCACACAAAACAGAACACTGCTCAGGAAAGTAAAAGAGAAGCCAAGGGCCTCGGGTGTTGGAATTAATTAGCTAATTTTTATCTTAACTTCAGAGGCCAAAATATTTGTGTGTTGTTATCATTTAATTAAAAGTAATCTGCATTTATTTTTTATTTTTACCATGTGGTAGTCTGTTACAGTTATTTAAATAACATTTAAAGCTATTGGATGATAATCCTGATGACTGTCATGTAATTCAGGTTGTTTTCTGTCACGTAAACAAGGGGCTATAGCCCTCATAGGTTAGGTCTTATGTCCAAACCTCTGTCAAGGATCTTGCTCATTATTCAGTATTCGTCTGTTTTTATTCATTCCTGAACAATTTTATCTAAGCTTTTAGATTTATCTAAGCTCTTTAGATTTTAAATTTTCTTGGGCATATTTCAACATAGCTGTTACTTTCCAAATTATGAAGTAAAAAAACCTATGTGGCATTTTTATCCATTAAAAGAATTTATTTTTTAACTTAATCTGTACTATTCTATGATTAATGGGCTGTAACCACATTTTTTTAATAAGATAAAACTTGCCTCTGCCTTGGTTGTCTCCTAAAATAAAGCACAGTAAGTTAGACTTCTTTCTCTTCCTAATCTTCCATGTGCAACTATTGATATTTAAACATCAGCTTGTTGATATTTCATTCTTTTGAATAGCAACAGTTTGCCTATTTGTGTGTCTTCTCCGTTTCTAAAGGCTTTCATTAGTGATTTGTATTAATTGAATAAGGTTACATATCAGTGACGCTTTGTAGGATCTGTGACTTTTTGAAAAATTTTCTTTACGGTAGCACTGGTACCTGTGTAGGTACCCCATAGATTAATCCAGGATATCTCAGGAAAATCTGACTGGATGGTATGCTATTCCCCTTATTTATTTAAATAATAAAGGTATTTCAAATAGGGTCTGATCAAAATCTTCATGAAATGCAGAATCTAATGAAAAAACCCCTATTGATATTATTGTACTTGAAATTTATATGGAGTTTATATGCCAAAGGAGATTAAAGGAAGACTATGATCATACTGTTTAGATGCAGTGAAACAATAATTGCGTATTAATTTTTACTATGAACTTGCAAGTGGTTCTACCATAAACTTATTGACATATCTTTTTTGTTTTGTTATTCCATATTTTGCTGTGTGCATGTCTTTTATTTCACTGTCTTCATAAAGTACTGTAAGTAGACCTAGTAGCAAAGAGCATTACTAGCTGTCATGATTATACAGAGTATTTCTCTCTGCTTAGAGATAAAATACTGCGAAGAATGTGATGATAGGAAAATACATCTTAAGACAGTAAATTCCTAATGTCATCAATCCCATTTCATTTCATTGGTGAAAACCTTGATATTGTCTTTAAGGTAATTTACCTAAGTGCTAAATCACAATGTACAGGTTTACATAAGATATTTCAACAGAAAAAATACAGAATTTATTGCATATTCTCTAATATGCTTGAGACTTTCTCATAATAGCTATGCAGCTGAGTGGGATTACATTTTGGGAGTCCTACATCTGGGAACATTGTGTGAAAAGATAATTATGGGTAAATGGAGCATTTTTGAGCTACCAAAGATATTCTTAGAATGAGTAAGAATAAAAAGATGTCCTAAATTTAGTTTCGTCAAATGAATATTCCATTCTATAAAGTAAAATGTTTTGAAATTATAGTTTTAAGGTGACTTTGAAAAAGTCCTTGATTATGAATTCTGATTTTTCTTAAATTTCAATGTCAAGCAAGACTCTTAATATCTTTAAATTGTAATATGCAAAAATCCAATTCTATTTTATATTTGTCAACTTTGAATTACAAGAAATAGAGTGAACTTCAACAATTGTAAAACATCAAAGCTTTTGTCATAGAACTCAAACTTTGTGAAAGGATAATTTAACAATAACTTATTTTGTGTCTTGGTCTTTGGTTTGGTTTGCATGAGATTTCTCAAATGTGTTTTGTTGCTGCCACAAAGCTAAGGTGTATGAAGTTTAAATATAGAATGCTGTTTTCTGGGTGACATCAAAGCCTCCAGATACACTGTATATCTTGAACAAGCATTTAGAGCTCTCAAAACACCACCAGAAAAAATAACACATTCTCACATCCAATTTTTATGAAACTCTTGGTTTTCAGTAATTTATGAAAAAAAATAAAAATATATGGTTCATGTTAGTAGTGGTCCAAAATAATTTATTAATACATAATAAAGATTTTTGTGATGCACATCATAGATGCAAGTATATTATCTATATCTGGAGCAGAGTAAAAAGTGGAACTTCCATGCAGTAGGTCTGTTAAAAGAATAATATCTAGGTATTTGAGTCAAATATGCATAAATTGCTATGATTTTTTTTTTTCTGGGGGGGAAAAGTGCCCTAAACTGGTGGTGATCTGAGATTGTTCAGTAAGTACAAGTGGTGTCAGTGCTGATGGCAGACACAGACGCTTTTGCAGGAACAGGAAAGCCTGTCTGTCACTGAACACGCTGAAAACAGCCTAAGTGTTCTGTGGTGCTTTTGGTGCTTTGAATGAGGCTTGTCAGTGATTCTCCCATCCTCCAAAGAAAGCCTCGATGTAGTTTTAAGACGACAATATCTTTTGTCAAGTGCTCAGATCCCAGAGATGCCAAATGTAGTCCAAGCCTGCTGCAGCTAATGTGGAAAGCTCCCTTCCCGTTTCTTTTTCATTCACTCAAGCTCTCAGTGAATTATTTGCAAAAGTTTACTGACCAAGGATCTATAGTTCAAGTAATATTTAAAAAGAGGATAACCAACTGTCTTGTGTAAGTTAATTTGACTGTGATTTATTAACTGTTTAAAAAGTTCTTGAGTGCAAAGTACTTTTTTTGTAGCTGATATAAAACATCATGAAATAAATATTCCTGTGAATTTATGCCAGTGAAATTTTTTTTGTATAAGCTCTTTTGTTTTCCTTTCTCTTTACCAATTGTAGTCTAACTGTATTAACACACAAAGTAACATTTCTTTCACTGACCTTTTTAATTTGCTGCCTTCAGGTTTGTAGTTTTTGTTGTGGCGTTTTGTTTTGTTTTTTTTCCCTACAGTTAATGTAAGGTGTAGTTGCTGAAGTCAGCAGTTCCAGTGGAAACACTGGTGAACTCATTAGGAGCGCTGCCAGGTGTTGCCATCCCAGGTGTCAGCCTGCTGGATAGAGAGATATAAATAACTCATGATGCAAATCGCAGTCCAAGGAATTACCCATTTTAGGCAAAGCTAGTCTAGTATCCTCTGACTTGGTTTGTTAGTTACTAGCTGCTAACATGTAGGCCAAATTACAGGGGGTTTTGCCACTTCTTAAAAGATATCAATCAGATTAATGACTGCCGCATTGCCAGTGTTCCACAGGTATCCTTTGAAAATAGAATTTAAGTGCCATTAATATGCACTGCAATACTATCTTCATTACTATTAAGAATAATATTATTATTACTTCTCCCTATAACTAAGCTATTTACAAAAGGAGAGGTACTTTGACTACTAAATTTTTACATCTTCTGAACTTTCTGTATTATTTCCAGTGGATTTTAAAGGGCATCTATGTGAGAAACAATTCAAAACAGCAACAGCAAAAAGTTCATATGCAGCAGCAACAATGAAGCATGAGGGGGAGGAGGGGAGAGAAAACAGACATCTCATCTCCCCTTTTTCTCACGAGTCAGTGTTTTGGAACCCAAAAGTGTAAGAAATACCACTGTCAGCCAAGGGACTACAGTTTTAATAAAATTAGTGAAATCTTATAAGCTTTGCAAACCATTTTGAAAACTACAACCCTTATGAGTTTTAATATTCTTTTATGTAGTAGTAGTTTTTTATTTACTGCAAGCCTTCTATTTTTGCTTGAAGTTTGGAATGTATTTCCAGTATTTGTATTTTTTTACAGCTATAGTTTAAATCTTACCTTGAACTGGCACAGCCCTGTAACGCAAGAGCGCTTAGTTTCAGGAACAGAACATGTTTTAAATGCACTGTGTGATAGATAAATGTGAATGTTCTTGGCACACATTATCTTGTAGCAGAAAGAAGCGTGACCGGCAGTCAGTAAACTTTTGAACTTTGTAGGGAGGTGAAAGAAGCTATATATTTCAAATAGCCAGATGATTCAGTACAGTTGTGAAGCATCTGACATAATGTTCTACAATTAAATATTCATTTAGATTGGAGAGCTATCTTATCTCTCTACTGTCAGTCTCCTTTAACGGAAACGCTCACATGCACTTAAAGGACGGTGGTCACACTGAATTACAGGTCATGACTCAACACTCCTGTCGGCATACTTCACATAGATATGATCTGCGAGTTCTAGCATTGGACTGAATTGTCAATCCATGTGTTTGGTTAAGAGCTTTTGTCGTGGAAGATGCTTAACCATGTATTCTACTGGTTTTCAGGGATTCTTGAGTGGCACTACAGGTGTTTCATTTAAGTAGTTTCAACTTACCACTGTAAAATTCTATCAGTCTTGTTACAATCCCATTATGCCCGAAGGTTAAGAACTGAATATATACATAATGTAAATAGTGGAAAAAGTGATGATACTAGAAAGAGTGTAGTTTTGGTGTCGTTACTGTGGAAATACCTTTAAAAGATGTATGCATATAGGTGTCCCAAAGTTACCATAGCTGTGGTGGGGCAAGGAACAAAAAGCTAAGGAATTTTGAGGTTTAAATTACTCCTAGAACTGTATGAGTCTTCTTAACAAACCCCTCTTTTCCATTTGTCCAGTGGCCTATTATAAGGAAACTGAAACTCTTTCCTATATGAGAACTAGGATCAGTCAATGTTCTGTGATCCTCAAAGTGTTCAATGTCTATTGCAGATCTGTGGTCTTAGAATAGATAACAGACTTGCTTTTACCATGTATTGTCATGAACTAGTAAATGGAAGGAGGGAAAAAAAAAAAAAAAGTATTTTTCAAAACTTCTATCTCAGATTTAGCTTATCACAGACGAGATACCAGTCTAGGTGATACCTTGGTGTGTCTAAGCTTTCTAAATACTTTAGAATTACATGGAAAGTTCATAGTTTTTTCTTTACCTTTCTTCTTACTGAATGTATTCCTCTTTAATAGCAGTTACCTCCACCAAGAAAGTTATGGAGCTCCAAATCCTTATGTCTAGCCCTTAATCCATCATCTTTTCAGAGAGCAATGTTCTTATCAAAATATTTACTTCTTTCTTACAAATTAGTTCTGCCTATTTCATTATGTTCCACTCAACCATCCATCATTATCTTTATGAATGACCCAAACAGTATTCGTACACTGAAGGAATAACAACCTCTTAAACAAATGAATCTAAAATAAATACTATCTATGTTGCTTTCACATGACAAAAATATTTTCCTCTTGGAATTTAAGCTGCCGTAATTTCTGGGAAATGCTTTATTTGGCTTTCCATACCTAATGTTTTCAAAGTAATTGCCTAGTTTTAATAAATGTTTTTCAGTAAGTTGCATTCCAGATGTTAGCAGGGCAAAATTTTGTCTCTTGGACTTGAACTGGATTTTTTATAGATATGTTATCTTTAGGGATTAAACTGTGTGGTGACTGATTAATTGAATATATAGTTTCAGATTTAATACGTTGTTTCAGCATCATCATAACCTTTGAAACTTTACCAAAACTACATGGGGTTTGATTATTCCAATTAACACTGTCATGTGAACTGTTTACACATTATCTGGCAAAATACAGTTTCAATTAACAGGCAAGCAAGAAAAACCTTAATAACAGAGTGGTGGGGTGAAATAAACTTCTATGTTTTTGTATTCATAGAAAATTCCACACTGTCTGCCTTGCAGACAGCATGTCTCCTAAAACAGAGACTAGAATAAGCTGTTTTGGATCCCTGACTATCTGCAGCCTCTCTCCAAGTAACGGAGCAGAATACTTACCCACCACATAGAAAGAGATGAAGTCAGGAAACGCTCAACACCAAGGATGTGTTTGAATTCTTAAACCTGAGGAGCATTTGCTGATTCCTCTCATGCAGAATCAGAATGTTGTGTCTTACTGGGGAGGAGCAGCTGTGCATATTTTTCAAAAGAACAAAGTCTCATTGTTTTAAGAAACAATCATTACGAGAGGCAATAGTGGCATACATTTTTATAATACTTCAGTGATTCAAGGGTTTATCTAGGGTGTGGGAAACTCAGGTTCAGCTGCTTCCTAATCTTAAGGTTAAAATTTATATCTTTAGGCTCTGTAGACATAGATAGTTTCTCTGGACTGAATGGTGGTGGCTGATACTTCAATTTCAGTTTGAAATTACCAAACGACCATAAATTGGAAAATTTCTTTCATTTATCTACCAGAAAGTCTCAGAGGAGTTAATAAATTATTTAAAGGCTTATATGGTGAACTTCATGAAATTCCAAGTTCTACATATCAATAAGATTAACAGTACTGGCAGTGATGATAGAACAATTAACATTATATATTGACTCAACAATGTGTGATGGACTTCACATGGAGTGATTGAATTTTCATAACCCAACAGGCTATTGTATTTTTCTCGTGCAGGAAATAATAATTTTGTTAGAGCAGAACTAGGCTGTGGCAGTAGAAGACCTGTAATACCTACAGGTGTAGCTTTGACCATTGCACAAATGGTTTGAAAGTTACTTTGGCTAAAGCTAGATCGATTTGTAAGGAGTTCTAATCGTGTAATACCAATAGAGATAATGTTTTCATTCACATGTAACTTAAAAAAAAATCATAAATGTATTTAATTAGATTCATTCTTGAGAGCAAAAAGAATGTAAGATGAAGTTCACAAATTAGCAACTCAGTTTTGCCTGTCATCACTCGGTGTTAGTCAAGAGAGTATTATAAACTAGTCTCGGTAACACTTAACACTTCCATCACTGAGGAACTTTTTTTTTCATGTGTGTTTGCAGCTCAGGCCTGTTGCTGTGCCTTTCAAGTAAATAAAAGACACTAAAACTTGAAATATAGTTTGTTTGTATATCTGTGTAAGGTGTTATATACTGCATTGATAAGGATTGGTGATGTGTTGATGGTTTGACTTCTCTATTTTTTTTTAAATTCACTCTAATTCATTAATGAAAGATGCTTCTTTTCTCTGTATCTTGTTTTTGCTTCTATCCTTTTCTTTGTACTTTATACATTCCTTTCCTTAGAAGCTCGATCCTTATCTTGTTTAGTGAGAAAACAAGAACTAAAGTTAGGGATATTGCAGCCATGTTTTTTTATCTTGAAAATATATTCTACCAGGTATGGTAAGTCTTAGATGGGTTCACCCTTTTCAGAGAAGCCCTGAAGAAAAGACCTTTTGGCCCAAAAGAGATGAGGTACTTAGGGGTATGGTTTAGCATAGGACAGGAACAGTTGGACTTGATCTTAAAGGTCTTTTCCAACATTGTGATTCTGTGAAACAACAGTTTCACAGTGTTTGATAGCTAGTTTATGGTTACATAAATAAATTAGTTTAATACCTATTTTTAATGAACTGTTGTCCTTATTTCTTTTAATATATGAGTTTATAAATGTGAATTTTCATCTTGTACTTAAAAGATGTAAGGCTGGAAAGTTTGCCTGTAGCACACACATATTGGTGTGGGTGAAGAGCCATAAACCTTTCCCTTCTTTTTTAACCCACAACCAGTGAAAGGCACCCCAGGTGTGGTGGTGTTGTGCCACACCTTTTCTTAGCTTCATCTTCACTGGTGTGTTTGATCTCTCGTGTACAATTCCAAGCAGCTCTTACCCAAATTTTGGCACGAAAACACAGTGTTCGAAATAACTGGTTTTTATACTGCAGAAATAGAAAAATATCTTCAGAGTTCTGTATATCAGTAGTATTTAAATCAAAGTAACCTTTCTAATATTTAGGCTGCTATTTGTAGACACTACACAGTGTAGATTGTGATAAGGCAATACCTCATCATGATGTTAAATACAAAGTCTGGGAATATCTCAGCTGCCAGAAGAATGTCGATACCCTGATGTGACATTCAGAGTGCAATGTCCTGTTTGAATTATTAAGCAGCTGTGTTCACTGTCAATGACACTGTTTAAAATGTTTCATAAATGCAAGAACTGCAAGCCCTTAAACAAAGAATTATATGATGTACATGTACCTTACTTAGGAGGTTTTTGCTTACAGTTATTGAAAAAATGAGTATATATTTCGAAATCACTTCTCCTATGTAAAAATGTAGTGTCATCCTTTATTGCTTAACAAATATAAAATGAAAACCCTATAGTCTCTATTTTTATGCTATTTTGACATTTTGCCTCTGCCACTGGTATTTTAGAACGCATTTCCCAAATTTTTTATTGAGCATTACTTTTTGTTTTTCTGCAAATGGCAGTATGATTTAACTTGGTTTGAATTAAATGTCTCCTTAGAATACAATAGCAGATGTGTTGCCTTCCCTATGGAGGAAAATCTGTGTATCGGGTTCTCTGCATTGATTTGTATCTAGGTCTTTTTCAGTGCATTTTGCTCTAACTTTTGTTATAACAGCTTAAAATGCAACCACCAGACACGCTTACGAGACATTTTTACCCTCATTTGAGACAGTCCAAATTACCCCGGCCAATACATATGTGGTGGTTTTGGACCTAACCAAAGGCCCAATACCCACCAAGCCGCTTGCTCACTCCCCCCTTCAGCCGACAAGGGGGAGAAAATAGATATTAGGAGGCTTAGGACTTGAGATAAGGACAGAGGGCTCACTCTGCAATTAGTGCAATGGGCAAAACAGACGCAGCACAGAATAAAAGAAAGAAAAAGGTGATTTATTACTACTTACTACAACTACTACACCCAGTGAACCGGAACGAGATAAGAAGCGGCCAGGTCTTCAAGCACCTTCCCCCCACCCCTCCCTTCTTAGCAAACTTAAAACTCGTCCCGATTTTACTCCCTTCTTCCCCCCCCAACATGGCGCGGGGAGGGGCAGGGAATGGGCAGTGGGGTTCCGGTGATTCCCAACAAGCTGCTTTTCTTCCCCAGATATTATCACTTCTACTTCCTCCCCCCACCCCTCGCCTCTTCGCACTCATGACTTTAATCAGAGATTCGCTCCCTTCTTCCCTCCCGTTCGCAGTACAGGGGGGGCAGGGAATGGAGAGTGAGGGGTTTCAGTCCGTTCCTCCCAAGCTGTCTTCCATCTCAGCTGGGGGGGGGGGCATTCCACATACACACACCCTTCCCCTGCGGCACCGTGGGGTCCCACCCACGCGAGAGTCGTGTCCACGACCTTCTGCAGCGTGAGTCCTCTCTATCGGGGAGTCATCCCCTCACCACAGGCCTCTCAGCAGGACTCTCCCCTCCATAGGGTGCTGACGTCCGGGTCCAGACCCCCCGGCCTGGTCACCCGCAAAGTCACAAGTCCCTTGGCAAACCTGCTGAGGCGTGGATCAATCTTCACAGGCATAGTGATCTCTGCTCCCCGTCCTCATCCATGGGCTTCGGGGGGACACCCGTTTCACCATGGACTCCACCACGAGCTGCAGGGGAAACTTTCTCTTCGCATTCTTCATCCCCCCCTCCCCTGCAGGCCTGGCCTTGGAGTCCGTGCAGCTTGTTACATCTTCTCACTCCCGCTCCGGTGGCAAAGTGCGCCTGCCAGCAGTTTTTTTTTCTCCTATATGTGATTCACAGAGGCGCCGTGACCAGCTCTGATAGGCTTGGTCTCAAATTTGGCCTTGACTGTACCAGTGTTTTTCAAAACATGGGGCTTGCAGAGAGCTGTAACTGCAGCCTACAAGAGCCACTGAAGCAGCAGTTACACTAAACTGCAACAACATAGCATCAGCTTGGCATGGACCACAGAATATTGTGGGAAAATATGCACTGGGGTTTTCACATTTCGCTTACAAAAGAATTATGTAAATCTGAAAAAGAAAAGAACAAACACTGTATCTTTGGGCTGCAAAAAGAGAATAACTTTACCGTTCCATAGTTTTGAAATTAGCTGAATTTAATAGAAAGCTTAACAGGCTTCACAGATCTGCAGATCTAAGAACTCTGATCCTTCCACTTCAAAAACATGGGTCTGTAACACTCAATACAAAGGAAGAGCTTGTTAGCTGTTGGCAACAGAAGTCCTTTCCGAGCTGCAGCCACTCAACAGAGGACAATTTATGCAGACAGGCATTGTGCATAAGCCCAGTGCCATTGAAGGCAATAGCAAAGCACTGTTGTGGATGATGGTGATCAGCACAGGGCACAACACGATTCACAGAAGTGGTTGCTGAGCAATTATCTGCTTTCATGATTTTTTCTGGTTTGTAAAATGAGAACCTTTGAAGAGGGGGTAATATCCTGTGTGAGAACAACAGCAAAACAAAACTCTGTTTGGCCAAACTAGAATATCAGATCGTGTTTATGTGCATGATCCTTTCTTTGGTGCTAAGACAAACAAGTTTTTTCAGCCCAAACATTATGGTTGTTAATACAGGATTCCTTTACAGATAATTGCAAATGCTGCTGTGGGCAGGAATAATCAATCAGGCTGTATAAGTGTTACAGCTGGAGGTCTTGGCTGAAACAAAAATAAGAATGTTAACAATTATCAAAAGACTGTGCTTCAAGTCATCTACAACTGTTTGTAGCATCAAATGCAAAACTTGCATTTGTATTATCAGAGGTAATTAACACTTTTAGTTAAAAGGGAATATTCATACATCTTGATTTGTGGGTATCTGTTTACTGATGAAGCATCCTAACACTATTCTAGCTTTTATGCAGAATCATGAATAGATAAAGCCCACGTTTTCCCGTGAAGAGTTTGCTTCTGTCTATATTTACAAGCCATAATTGGGTGAACTCCCTTCATCAGAGTACGATTCACAACCATATTTACTTTTAAAATCAAAGCTTTAAAGTATATTCAGCAAAAAACAGAATAGCAGGTTGGCATTCCAGGCTCTGCTTATTAGTTAGGGTTTTTTCCCCCCTTTACTACAAAATACATTTCATAGCGACCAATTAATAATTTTAACAAAATATGCTTTGAGAAACCAAATGTCTTGCTCTTCTGTCGAGTTCTGTATGTTTAGATGAAAATGTAAGAGAACTTGCTTATTTATCTCATAGGAGAAATTTATACACATATGAAAGTTCTAAGGTTTAGATGTGTTCTATATATTTTTGTATTTCCACTTCAAAATTCTGCTTTAGCTGTATTGTAATGAAACTATGCACTGTATTACCAGTGGTGCTTTTTTAATAATGAAGCTCTTCTTTTAATATGTTGAAAAGCCAATGATGGATTTGACTAGTGTTTTCACTACTGCTTTTTAAAAAATTGGTTTAACAAATGAATGACATGACAAGGGAAATGAAAATAATTTCAGTACCTAAAATGTGAACTAATATATTTTAAGTTGAGTATATGTTGAAACTTAAAAAAATGCAGAGTATGTTGGACAGAGAACTGCTGATAAAGCTGTGTAGCTGAGAAAAAGAAGAGCTATCTCACTTTGGTTCTGCCTACTGAGTATATCTAACACCAGCAAGGATCCAGCAGTTTGATAGTGTCCAAGGATTTCACAGTCTAACGGGCTTAAAGTGATTGAAGCAGATTGGGACCAGACCACAGATGCATTAGATTGTCCATTCCCTGATGGCAGTAGCAGAGCCCCAGGGACTGGCCCTGAACCAGTGGCTGTTGGTGTGGAGGGCTGGGAGCTGGGCTTTTCCACAGGGAGGAATCAGATGAAACAGCTGTGGAGAAAAGTAGGGATCTGAAAGGAGAGCAGCCTAGTCTTATCCACCTTACAGATCATGTAGGGTTAGTCAGCAAGTAGCTTTGTATTAGATGCATCTGCAAAATTAGGATTCATGGGCTAAGGACCTTTCCAGGATTCAGATGTAGGTGCCCAAATCACTGTTTTCTGCTTAAAATCTCATTCCACTTTTATTGATGTCAAATGCGGAAATCAAGTTTCAAAGGTGTCTTAAGATTCATGATAGCAAAGAGGAAGGTGGTGTCTCTATCTTCCTGATAAGGAAGAAAGTAGGAATTCTGGTTTTCATTTGTTTGTGTATTTTGCATCCAAGAGATACTGAATAAAATCAGTCTGTAAATATTGAGAGCAAGTGCTAAAATCTCTCTAGGGTTTGGACTCATTACTAGGTTACAGTCATACTTCTTTCTCTTTCCCACCCTATTTCTGCAGTTTCAGATCTTTTAAAGTGTACATAATTTTAATGGAAAACACAGGCAACTGTTTCCATAGATTTACAGAATAACTGAGGCTGGGAAGGACCTCCAGGGTTTTAGTCCAAGTGCCTGCACAAAGCAGGTCTAATTAAATCAGGTTTCTCTGGGCCAGGACGATGTGAGTCTTGAATACGCTCANTTTTTTCCCTAGTGTCTAATGCAACTTAGTTCTGTTGGTTCTCATTCTCTGTGTGTATGGGTAAAAAGCAAAGGTTAAGTTCAGAACAGGTTTGAGAAATCCAGAAAATGTGTAACTTGTTAAAAAAAAGAAAGCTGTAATTGAGTAAAGAAAAGGGTTTAGACATGCACGTGCCTGTGCATGCTGTTTTGGTGGCTGATTGCAGTTGATGTAGAAAGACGTAGGTTCTACATACAGTATTTCTAGTGTTCTATTTGGGGGGCCCAAACTAGATTATTTTTAAGGTCAGACCAAAACCATTCGATGAACTGTTCTATGATAACCAGCCAGATACTTCTGTTTGATGTTGCTGGAAAAGAAATGCCGTAAGAAGCCAGCACTGACATGAATCTTTGTCCTCACCTGAACCCCAAGCAAGACCTTGGTTGGATTAGGGTTTACTTCTTAAAGAGATGTTCTTTGGGTGGCTGCTGAAGTTCCTGAAGTGGAGATATGCAGAATGAGCAAAGGGCAGTTAACACCTTGCAAAGCTATCAGGCTTTCTGAGCACTCATTAAAAACCAAAAGAATAAACTGTAGCTACTGATAATTCTGAATTCACTTTCCACTTGCTTTATAACACCTGATAACCAGATGATACCAAACTAGATTTAATTAATGTAGGGGCTTTGTTCAAAGCCCCAGAACTGATAGGCTAGAAGCATAATTTCCTGTAACAGTTAACATAAGAATGTTTATATTTGCAAAAAATGTTTTAAAGCAATAATTATTGTGCATTTTTAAAATTTTTAAAATGCTTATTAAGTATATTTCCTAATTACTTTTAAGTATTTAAAATTATGCATACAAATAAATTAGCTTTTCTAGAGGAGTAATTCCCAAGCAACCAATTTCTTCCTGCAATTTACCTAACAAAAACGGCTATTGCCTTTAATTGACTGGGATTTTTTTACAAGTTATGACATGGAAATTCTGTTAATAGACTTGAGTTCTATAGATGCCGGTCTCATTCTTTTCTGAGGACAAAGAATGTTCATACAATCTATAGAAATGCAAAAAATTGATGAGGGATCACTGCCATAATTTTTTTTTTTTTTTCTTTTCAGGATAGTAAAGGCCACCTCAGCCAAAGGTTAAGGCTTCTCCTTCCCTTGGCTTGTAGGTAATCCTCATGCCCAGGGCAAAGCAAATTCAGTGTTCACACCCAGAGTGCTTGCTGGAGTCCTTTTTCACAGCAAGTTCTAGGTCATTTAGCCCTGCAATGGATGAAATCTCTCCAGTCACTCTGGTGAGAGAGAAACATCACACCCACCCCAGTGGGCAATGGAAGAGAGTGAGGGGACTTCTCCCCCACACCCCCTTCAGAAACCAGGGCTCTGGGAACCACAGAGCCACTCAAGTCAAATGCCAAGGGAAATTAATTCTTGTTGATCATAGCTTTTATAAAAACACAGATCATTATTTCTGTGTAAAATACTTAGACACGTAACTTATTAAGAACTCTTTATATCACCTCAGTGTGACAAAAAATATTTTCAGACCACTCTTCAGCAGTGTGCTGCATTTATAAGCAGAATAAGCATTTGAAGGGTTCATAAAACACTGCATCGGGTGCATCAGATGCTTTCAAATCTAAGAAATAAAAAGAATATAAATGAATGCAAGCACTAAAAGGGACTGTCTGATGTGTCAACTATATTAGCTTTTAAAATATTTGTAAGTGAAGACTGCTGTGGTTTGGGGACAACTTAGTGATAAGGACTTGTAAGGTAACGCAGAGAGGATGGGGAGCAGCTGGCTGAAGAGGTAGTTCTTATGGTAGCTGGCACAGGTAATAAGGGCAAAGCACACTTCTTTCAGAAGCCATTCCTTAGCTATAACAGGTGACCAAAACACAAAACAGACTTTCGAAACTCAGGGGCTTTTGAAAGTACAGAAGATGGACGCTGTGCCAGGTGTTTTCAGGGAAAAAGTTAAATATGTAATTAACTTTGTTCTTTGTGATTCAGTTTAGAGTTAGATTTGTTACACGCTGTATATTGATTAGTACATCTAAGTTTAAAAGCTCCTGACTTTCTAGGGCTTTTTCAGTAATCCATTTCTCACAAAAACATTTGTTTTTAATGCCAATTGGAATTGGGGAGACGGATATTGTCGGCTTAGGAAATTTACTTCTGCAACACCTGAAAAGATGTAATCTGGCACAGTCTGTGCAAGAGGGAAAACCAGAACCGAAGTGACTGCATGAGACCTTGCTCAAGAGAAAGGAAGCCTGTTACTATGCTATCTTGTATATCTGCTGGGACACAGCAACCGTCTTATGTGTACAATCTTAAACAGAAGTAATAAAAGGAAGAAAAGGCATTTTGCTGTCCCTTAGTTGCCATCTAAATTAACTGCATTTGCTTCTCATTTGCTCTGCACACAGTTCCCACAGCTCATCTGATCTGTCATGTGTTGTTAAACCAGTAAATTATTTATGTACCTAAGCCTGCAAGCTAATGTAGACCAGTGTAGAAGATTTGAATCTACCCAAGACAGATTTAATTGTGAAATAATGTAAGGGGTTTGATTCCTCAGCATAAGCCAGCTAATTTTGAGGCTGAGCTAGCATTTAGAAGATGCTAGAAGAATGGTGGTGCAGATTATTAAAAAATATCCTGGAGACTATTTCATAGCCTGATAGAAGTGGGACTTAGATTTAATTTTAATTACTCACCAATAATTACATCGTTCTTTATAGAAGATTTCTAGAGAAAAACAAAGTGTGTTTGATATTAAAGTAAAAGTCTTTATAGTCTAAATACTTGTTTAATAATCCTAGGTGTGTTGTGGGGGTTATCCCTCCTTGTCAGAAAAAAAAAGCGCTTTTAAATTTTATTTAAATTAGAAATTGTAGTGTACTTAAACAGCTTTTAGAAAATCCATTGCTATCAGAATAAATGCAGAATAGTCACAAAGAAACAGACAAGATCAGCGTCCTCATCTTGCTTATCGACCTGTACGTACCTGGAAACAGACTTACAGAGTTCGGTGGCAGCACCAAAAATCTTTGTTCTGAATCTCACAGATTAATTCAGCATTTGAGGATACATAGAGAAACCTAAAGTAGAGTCATCCCCCTTTTTTTTTTTTTTTAATTCCAGCAACTAGTCTGTGAGCATCGTCACAGTAAGCTCAAAGCAATATTCTGTTACATTTTCCCTTCCTGGACAATATTTGTATGAGTGTATCACACAGCAATTGAACACAGCCTCTTCCCCAGGCTATAAATTCCATCAACTTACATATATATATATATACA
>VZTU01006446.1:8215-36234 GCA_013400835.1 Zapornia atra | reverse complement strand
GTAGTGATAGGATAAGGGGAAATTTANAGGGGAAATTTATTTAAACTAGAAAAAGGTAAATTTAGGTTGGATATTAGGAAAAGGTTCTTCAATATGAGATTGGTAGATCATTGGAACAGGTTCCCCAGAGAGGTAGCAGAGGCCTCACCCTTGGAGATACTCAAGGTCAGGCTTGATGGGGCTCTGAGCAACCTGATCTATTAAAGATGTTCCTGCTTACTGCAGGGAGTTTGAACTAGATAACCTTTAAAGGTCCCTACCAACTTAACACATTCTATGATTCTGGAATGGGGAGCTGGGATGACTATGTCCCTCCTGCTGTAAGTGAACTCAAAGTTCATGACCATCTTAGGAACCTGACTGCACAAACCCATGGAACCTGATGAGGTGCATCCCAGAGTCCTCGGGGAACATTCTCCATGATATTTGAAAAGTCATAGCAGTCAGGTGAAGTCCTCAGGGACAGGAAGAAAGGAAAAATCACACCTGTTTATACCAAGAGTAGAAAAAAAGACCTTAGGGACTATCAACTTGTCAGCCTCACCTCTGTGCCTGAGAAGGTCATGGAACAGATCCTTATAGAAGCTATGCTAAGGCACGTGGAGGACAAGGAGGTGATTAAAGACGGCATGGCTTATCCAATGGCAAGTCCTGCCTGACCAATCTAGTGGCTTTCTATAATGGAGTGACTGCATCATTGGACAAGGGAAGGGCAATGGATGTCATCTATTTAAATTTTGCAAGGCCTTTGACATGGTACCCTACAACATCCTTCTCTCTAAATTGAAGAAATATGGATTTGATGGGTGGACTGTCTGGTGTATAAGAAATAGCCTGGAAGGCTGCATCCAGAGGGTAGTAATCAGTGGCTTGATATCCAGCTGGAGAGGAGTGACAAGTGGTGTCCCTCAAGGATCTGTCATAGGACCAGTGTTGTTTAGTATCTTTGTTAATGACACTGTGGTGGTTTAACCCTGGCTGGAGGCCAGATGCCCACCAAAGTTGCTCTATCACTCCCTGTGTTAGCTGGACAGGGGGAAAAGTCCTTTTTGAGAGGCTTAGGAGTCGAGATAAGGACAGGGAGAGATCATTGCACAATTATGGGCAAAACAGAATAATTAAAAAAATAACAATAGCAATAATAAACTTAGTAATAATAAATAATAAAAAGCATCTAATTTACTACCACCACATCCCTTGTCATTTCCCTTCCCCCCAGCCCCAAGAAAATATCCAATAAAAAAAGAGTAGGATAATGAGAAATAAAACCAAATCTTAAAAGACCTTCCCCCCACTCTTCCCTTCTTTGTAAGCTCAACTTTATACATTATTTCTCTCCCTTCCTGCCCCAGGTGGCACAGGGTCACAGGTGGCACAGATGGGGTTTTCGGTCAGTTCCTCATGAGTTGTCTCTGCTGGTCCATCCTTAGGGGGGAGGATTCCTCAAACTTTTCCCTTGCTCCAGAATGGGATCCCACCCAAAGGAGGCAGTCCTCCACAAACTTCTCCAACAGGAGTCCTTTCCCATGGCGCTTCCGCTGTTCACCAACTGCTCCAGCATGGATCCCTTTCATGGGTTGCAGACATTCAGGAACAGACTGATCCAGTACAGTCCCCCACAGTGTCACAAGTCCTGCCAGTGTATCTGTTCTCCTGCATGAACTCCTCTCTCCATGGGCTGCAGGTCCTGCCAGGACCTTGCTCCAATGTGGGATTCCCACGGGGTCACAGCATCCTTCAGGTGTCTCCACACTCTCCAACGAGGGGACTCCATGGGCTGTAGATGGGATCTCTGCTCCCCATCATCTTCCATGGGCTGCAGGGGGACAACCTGCTCCACCATGGTCTTCTCCATGGGGTGCAGGGGAATCTTTCTCACTGGCACCTGGAGCTCCTCCTCCCCCTCATTCTTCACTGACCTTGGTGTCTGCAAAGTTTCTTATGTCTTCTCACTCCTTTCTCTGGTAGCAAAAAGCATCTACTTGGGTTTGGTTGGGTTTTTTTTCTTTATTGAGTATGTTATCACAAGGGCACTACCACAGTCACTGTAGTGTAGTGATAGGACAAGGGAAAATGGATTTTAACTAGAGCAGGGCAGGTTTAGATGAGATATTAGGAAGTTCTTCACTATGAAAATGGTAGATCACTGGAACAGGTTCCCCAGAGTGGTAGTGGAGGCCCTATCCCTGGAAACATTCAAGGTCAGACTCTGAGCAACCTGATCTAGTTAAAGATGCCCCTGCTTTATGTGGTGGTGTTGGATTAGATGACTTTTAAATGCCCCTTCCATGCTAAGGCAGTCTATGATTCTAAGATTCTAGCATTTAAAAACTTTAAAATGTTGAAACTTTTAAATGCATAAGTCCATTTTTTAACCACACTAATCCTGAGCACACTGACACTCACTAGCAGGCAATGACTTTCAATGTGTAAAATTTCTGAGATTGTTTAGGGTTATATGAGAAAATATTAATTTCTTATAAAAAATGACATTTTTCAGCATTTGTCATGTATGCTCCTTATAGTAATAGAGGTTGTTTTCCTTTCTCAATCATTGAGTATAACTTTTTTTTCCCAAAAGTTGCCTGCAATTCCCTTTCCATAATTCCATCTTAATCACTTTCATGTCTTGTCTCACTTTATGCAGAGTGAGATGTGTTTTCACACTAATTATGATCATCTATTTTAACTAATCAGGTCTGCCAGCTAGTTTCTGTGGCCTTCCACCACAGTTAGTGTAGAAAAATATAGTTCAGAAGATAATTGAGTGACACTTGTTCTAAATTCCCCTTGTCTTATACTCTTCATTGAAGACAGAGGAAATGCAAGCTGTGGAAGAGGCAATAATAAATGCTACAGACCGAGAGATGTTGTGTATTCCATTGAAACTGTTTTCTCCAAGACCTTTAGATTCATCTCTATCAAATATTAAGAGTTAGAACTTTATTCTCAACCCCTCTGACCCACCAGTTATCTCCAACATAAAAAAAAGAGGGGAATTTTTTCCTTCCTTGTAGATCTATGTATTCAGTGACTTAACTCTCTTCTCCATGACTGTAGTGACATCTTTAGGGAGTTGTATGAGGTTCCTGCTCATTCTTTTTTCATTTTCCTGGGGCAATGAGAATGTATAGGGTCTTGGTAGGTGTTCTCTTTTCATGGTAAACAACAAATCAGTGTGAAGAAAGGTCAAGCTAGGGCATAAATAATACATAGTTTACTCTGTTTTCAATGGGAAGCCCTCAGTTCCCTTTTTAAAAAATGAGCTAACTGCCAAATGAATTATTGTGGTGCAGAACATATAAAGAAGAAAGCCATTTTCACATGTTAAAACTCTGATGGCAGTTCTATTAAGGCATTTTGGCAGCTAAGAGTGAATTTGCTGAACCATAAAAGCTCAAGAAAATTTCTAAGAAATGTAAGTACTTAATGAACCATACATCTCTAAAAACTCTAGTTCTATAGCTTTCTTTGAAGAGGGCAGTTACTAATAGACAAGCAGGTTTAATAACGAAATCCAAGTGTAAGAACATTCTTGTAGGTTTTGGATCTGAAGACCAAAATGAATGTAATTGCCCATTAAAAGATTTGCAGAGGCACCCATCATCTCTGTAACAGACCTGCTTCTACCAGTTTAGGATGTAATTAAAACAAAATATATCCCTTGGACAGAAAAAAAACCAAACCCAAACCCCACCAACATGTGTTTGCTGTTCTTAAAATGAACTAATGGTTAATTAAATGTTTAACCAATGAAAAATGCCATCTACTGTGACGTGAACTTCGTTACACTGAGTTCTGGCAATTTCGCTGAAAGGAACACATTTCAAAGGCTGTGCCCACCAATTGCATAGAAGGTCATAATGATAAGCTACAAGTGATAAAAGGACACACATCAGCCACTATCATAGCATTATTTTTCTAAATGAATATGAAAAATACTACTGAAACCAGTGTTGTGATGACAGCGGAGCAGAAATGTCCCCTGAATACAAGAAGGCTAAGTCTATTTCTTAGGTAAATTGAGTTCAGTGCTTCAAAAATGCATGTGTTTTGTGTGTTTGAAATGCAGCAGAAAGCTAACATAGCATTCAGTGCATTGGTGGAGCATGGGAACAAAAGCTGTCAGGATCTTGAGCGCAGCCTCTCTCCCTCTCCATGACCTTGGTTTGGTATCCTGGGCTCAGGACCAGCTTTTGGCCTTGAATATGAGAGCTGTGGGGGGAAGAGCTTTGTAAGCAAAAGCAATGAAGAGCAACAGCTTCCCCACCTCTCTGCTTTCTTGTCTTTGAGCTATGCTGCAGCTCAGCCACTGCACAGCCATGTGCCTCACTGATTCAAGACTTTCTCACTGACTTCATCTCCTGGTTTGACCTCCAGTTAAGCAGTCTGGGCATGCCCCCCACCTTGCTCGGTACTATGGGACCTGTCAGTGAGGTTCATGCCCTGCATGCCTTGCTTTCACTCTAAGCTCCCAGCAACAGTTCCCTCAGCGAGCAGCCCATTCTTACAATTTTCAAAAAAGAGTACCATCAAAATCTGGTGAGAACTGCATCAGCTGTGGTGTTTCATGGCCAACAATGGCATCCAACAGATGCACATGGAAAGCATTCAAGAAGATTTCCCTGGGCTACTTTCCAGCCATCAATAGTTTTAAGAAATTCTTGATTGAGAGTCTGTACCCATGTTTATCTTCCCTGTATTTTTTCTACTCTGTTTTGAACTCTCTTCTGTTTTTTACTCCCCTACCTCTCTCCCTCTCCTCATCCCCTCAAAACCCTAAGGTAATGATCTCTTTAGTGGAGGAGTGTGAGGAAGGACTTCTTTTTGTTTTGACTGTGATGCCTGCTGACTACAGCAGATTCTTTTTAGGTTCTGTACTGTGAGAACAATGCCTACTCATTCCTCTCATTTCTAGTGCTGGTTTACCACACCATTCATTTTATAGGCTCGCATTGTACTACCCCTTAGCTGTCCTCCTCTAAGACCCTTTCAGCCTTTTATTCTTTGAGATGAGTTGGGAAGAAATATATGCTGTATTCAAACATGAGGCTCCATGGATATCTGTAGTGACAGAACATTACTTTCAAAATCACTGGTTCTTACTTCATTCTATAGTTCTTAGTGTTCTGCTTGCCTTTTTTTGGCTGGTTTTGAACACTGAACTTTTACTTACAGGAGGTTTCCTTGATGACATTACAGCAAGAGACTAGGCAATCTGTATAATCATAGAGCTGTTTTTTTTCAGAAGCATTTTATCACTAGAAAAACTTCATCCACTTACAAATTAAGTTCTCACATCCTAAACTATTCAAATTCTACAGATAATTTTCCAAGATTTCCTGACAGTATGTTGGAATTAGTTACATTGCAGGGAAATAACAAATCACTTTGCAGAGTTTGGTATTATAGAAGTGGGTCATTCAGCCATAAACAGGAGACACCAGTTATAGCTAGGACTCATGTCATTTGGAACTTCAGGAGAACGGTGGTTCAGACACTGCACTGAGAATGTGAACTTCAATTATACTTTTCCAGTGCTCATTACAGAAGGTACAACCAAGATCCCACTGTTTCCTTTTAAATACTCCCAAAGCTTTCTCATGTGAAATCCACTTTTTATTTCTTCATTCCTAAGTCAGTTTGATCCAGTTTCTGTACATCTGCCTAATTCTGACAAAGTCAGGGATTATATTTATAAAAGCATATATAAAAGTAATTGCATAACACTCTCTGTTATTCATTTGCTCATTAAGCAGAAAGATGACATGAGAGATCACTGAGAAAACCTTTTGAGTAGAATGAATATTGCTGTCCTCTAAAATGGAAGACATTTATCAACATTGATATTGGCCTCAAATTTTTCCTGCTGATTTTCAGCTAAAGAGGCCAAGGTCCAGCTGATATATAGTAGGGAACAACTTCCCAGCAGCAGCCTGAAGATTGGAATGAAAGAGCATGAAATTTAACTGGAGGTGATGCCATCTGTTGTCCTGGTATTGGTTCCCATAATACCATCCAAATCAGTTGGGATCTAATCAGTATCCTTCCATCAAAGGAAAAGAGAATGCTTCATGATGAGAGAAACTAGGCATCCACAAGAACTAGGCTGTATTGTCCTCCGGCTAATCAGCTTCATAAAGTTGGAGCTGAGTGAATGATTGATTGTGTATATGTGTATACTGATGGCTTGCCTGCCCAACTTCACCCCACAGAGAATCACTTGCAGGTAGGTGGCTTTTCACCACACCTGAGTCTTTCTGATGATCAGTTGTTTGCCTCCTCCTTCTCCAGAGCTGCAGATGGTACCAGGCCTGCCGGTTCAGGTTTCCTATTGCTTCCTCAGTCTGTCTGAACTAATCAGCCTCCAGGAAAGAAGTTATTTGTGGTTACTTCTCTGTACAGGATCTTGTACATAATACACTTCTGAGATGTCACTGAAACAGGCCTGCTACATTATGGGTTCTTTTTCAGTGAAAAAAAATTAATTTTTAAGGAGCTAGTTTAATTTTCCCCACTAAGTACAGCATTTAGCATGATTTTACTTGCTTAAGGTAATTATAGGCATGGTACGTATTCAGCTTCTTACTTCTTTTGAAAGGCTAGAAGTTAATGCCAAGACAGAAAGGGACTGTAGTTACATATGATTGGGATTTAATAGAGAAAATAAATATGGTTTTGCCTATTTCGAGTTATACAGCTAACTTTCAAATCTTCCATTGCACTGTCTTATTCTAAACCTAGCAAATGTTGAAAAGCGATTGTGTTCATAATTAAACACTGATGTGGTCTTAGGATACTCATCTATCTCTGTTCACTATATATTCTATGTGGTGTGTTCAAATGTAATAGTCTCAGTATTTTTCAAAAGAGATAGTAGCCAGGTAAGCTTGCTCTTTCTTCATGAAAGGATGGAAAGAAAAGACATGATTTTTTGTGTGTAAACCTATTTGTATTGCTATACACAAAAAAACCCCAAACCAAACCAAACAAAAAAAACCCTATACCTTATAGTGAGAGATATATTGGTGAGCTAGATTTATACATCCCTGTCAAAGACTAACTCTATTTGTGGTATACCAAGATGTAAATTGTTCTGACTAAGAAAACTGGGGGAGGCGCAGGTAAGAGAGGGAGTGAGGACCATGTGCAGGTGGCATAGACCTTAACATGTATCAAAGCCATTATCAGAGTATTATCAGGTTATTCTGGATTTACTAATTTGTTGAAGCCTAATTCAAACTTTTAGGCTTATGCAACAAGGTTGCCCCCTTTAACCACAGACATTCCTATTTAGATCTCTTCTGTTGAAATAAAAGTCAAAATCCATGTGAACACTATATACTAAAAAATGTAAAGGAGAGAAAGCTCACCCTTTCAGAGGAGTCTAGAAATGTTTGCACAGTCAGCATCTGGAAGACACTGACAACCTATAGCTGGACCAAATGGGCATTTTAGATCCTGGAAATCTGCATGCTTTTTCTCTGTTGTCTACACCACTTTGTGGCATGAGACCTTAAAAGAAGCCTTTTGCATCCTGATGTTAGCAACTAAGGCTTGAATAGCCTATGTCTGGAAAATGGTGTGATCCCAGGTTGTGGTAGGTTGATCCTGGCTGGAGGCCAGCTGCCCACCAAAGCCACTTTGTCACTCCCCCTTCTCAGCAGGACGAGGGAAAAAATACATTATAAAACATTCATGGGTCAAGATGAGAACAGGGAAAGATCACTCAACAATTAGCATCATGGGCAAAACAGACTCAACACAAAAATAATTACCCAATCAAAACATAGTTGGATAATGAGAAATAAAAGCAAATATTAAAAGACCTCCCCTCATGCCTCCCTTCTTTCTGGGCTCAACTTTATTCCTGATTTCTCCACCTCCTCCCCCTGAGCAGCACAGGGGTATGGGGAGTGGGGATTGCAGTCAGTTCAGCACACATGGTCTGCTGGTCCTTTCTTTTTAAGGGGAGGACTCTTCACACAATTCCCCTGTGCCATCATGGGGTCCTTCTCACAGGAGACAGTCCACCACCAATTTCTCCAACATGAGTTCTTCCCACAGGTTGCAGTTCTTCACGAACTGCTCCAGCATGGGTCCCTTCTATGGGGTGCAGACCTTCTGGAACAGACTGAAGCACAGTGCCCTATGGTGTCACAAGTCTTGCCAGCAAATCTGCTCCAGCATGGGTTCCTCTCTCCACAGCCTTCAGGTCCTGCCAGAAGCTTGTTCCAGCTTGGGCTTCCCACCAGGTCACAGCTGCCTTCAGGTGTCTCCACCTGCTCCAGTGTGGGGTCCTCCATGGACCCCAGGTGGAATCTCTACTCATGATCTACCATGGGCTGCAGGGGGACAGCCTGCTTCACCATGGTCTTCTCTGTGGGCTGCAGTGGAATCTCTGCTCTGGTGCCTGGAGCACCTCCTCCCCTTCTTTCTTCACCGACCTTGGTGTCTGCAGAGTTTCTCATGTCTTCTCATTTCTTCTCATTCGTTTCTCTGGTGGGGAAAAAGCTACCACTTTTTTTTTTTTTCCTTCTTTCCTTCTTCCTTCTGAAATATGTTATCATAGAGGTGCTACCACTCGTGATGACTGGCTTTTCCTTGGCCGGCATCGGGTCCATCTTGGACCTGACTGGTATTGTCTCTGCCAGACACTGGGGAGG
Organism: Zapornia atra; assembly: GCA_013400835.1. Taxonomy (NCBI): domain Eukaryota; kingdom Metazoa; phylum Chordata; class Aves; order Gruiformes; family Rallidae; genus Zapornia; species Zapornia atra. The sequence goes on along the minus strand of VZTU01006446.1, from coordinate 27,568 downwards.
CTTCTAGCAGCTTCTCTCAGAAGCCACCCCTGCAGCTCCTCCACCCCCACTTCAAAACTTTATCATGCAAACCCAAAACACAGATTTACCAAGGCATAGCCAGCATGAGATTCTCTGATTCTCTCCATGCACTTTATGCTTGCCGTGGGCCATGAGGGGACACAGAGCATATAGGTGGCTCTACGCTATGGTGACAGTCTGTGAGATGAGCAGGGTCCTTTTTTGGTGACCATTCCTCTGTTGTCTCCAAGCCCCTCCTTTAGCCTGTCCGTATGTCATGACATGCTGAGTGAAATGAATGGTAGCTGACCATCTCAAAGGGTTGTATTGTAGTGGGATGTATGGCTCAGACAAGGGAAGTGTGAGGAAAGTACTACTGGTTTGTTGGTTAACTGTTGTGACAGAGGAGGACCTGTTTTCAGTGCACCATTCGCACACCTTCGGCAACAGTGGGGAATAAAGCCATTTCAAAAGTTTAGTTTGAATGCTTCCAACCAGGACACCTTCCTGCAGAGTCCCAGCGGACCATGCTACTGCAGTGGCAGCACCAACATATCCAGTGGGCATCCTATGGCTCATGAGCCTGTTCTTAGTCATAGATAGAAATAAAACATGTCTATGAATTAGGTTGCAATCCTAAATTTTATTAGAACAGTATATTTGGGAGTTAATGTGAGATTCTTTGACCCTATCTACGCTTCCAACATTTTGTTGTGAACATTGTGCTGTAGGAAGTTTCCAGAACGTGGCAGAAATTAAAATGTATTACAATAGAAGAGTAACAAATTATGACATCTAAGAAGAGGTCAGAATGAGACACTGACATTTTAAAGCATATGTTCACATATCTTGAATGTTTCTTGTGAGGTAATAAAACTGAGGTACTTATCCCTGCTGTCTGCTAATGATCTTGTGGCATTTTTCATGACGATAGCATAATTATGTGTCCTAACTTCAGTAACTCTTATCTGCTATTCTTATTTCCCCATGTCATTTTCGCTTCTCTGCAGCACTTATTTTGATCTGAGTTTCTTTATCTGGATTTTTCTTTGCAGGCAAAATTATCATGCATCCCGGACTTTACATACGCTCAGTACGTGACAGCACATAGTACATTATTTTCCTTCAGTTAAATCCTGTTCACAGCCTTGGTGTAAACTATATGGTCTCGTGTTTCACTGTTAGGTAACCCCAGGATTCTCATATACTAACCTTTTATGACATTACTTCCAATCTAGTAGGAATCCTGGCTCACATGAGGCCCGTACATTGCAAAACGTTCACAGATTCTGTCAACTTGCAACACTCTCACCTGAGTGCCTCCCAAGATTTAAAAGAAAAGAAAGGACCTGTTTTACACCCTATGAGGAAAATAACTACATGTCCTAGCATGTTTTAAAAATCATATGTGACTTTATTGGTGGAAATAAACAAGCACAAGAAAGGATTCTACAAGTACCTAAACAGCAAAAGGAAGACTTGAGAAAATGTAGATTCACTGCTGAATAGGCCAGGAAAACTATTGACAAATAACACGGAGCAGGCCCAGATACCAAAAGCCTTTATCTCAATCTTTCCCAGTAAAACTGGTCTTTGGGAATCCAGGCCCCTCAGACCAGAGGGATGATCTGAAACGAAGAGGACTTGCTCTTCATGGAGGAGGCCCAGGTAAGGAAGCACTTTGAACAAGCTGGGCATACCTAAGTCTATGGGGCCTGACAGGTTACACCCACAAATGCTGAGTGAGATGGCTGATATAATTGCAAGGCCACTCTGGTTCAGCTTTGAAAGCTTCTGGCAACTGTGAGAAGTTCCAGAAGGCTGAGCAAAGGTCCCTTCTATCTTCTAGAAAGGCAAGAAGAAAGATCAGGAAAACTACAGGCTGGTGAGCCTCACCTCAGTCCCTGGACAGGTGACAAAGAATATCCTGTTAGGAACCATTTCTAAACATATGAACAAGAAAGTCATTGTGGGTAGTCAGCATGGACTTATGAAAGGGAAATCATGCTCAATCAACCTGATACCCTTCTACATTGAGATGACTGGCTTGTTGGACAAGGGGAGAACAGTGGGTGCTGTTTACCTTGTCTTTGATATTGTCAAACATAATATTGTCCATAACATATTCATAGAAGATCTGGAAAAGTAAGGTAAATAGATAGTGAAGTTGATTGAAAACTAGTTTAAGAGCTGGGTGCTGATAGTTATGATCAATGGCACTAAGTCCAGTTGCAGGAAAGTGACCAGTGGTCACTTGATTGATACCTCAATAATAGTGTTTAACATTTTCATTAATGACCTGGATGCTGGGACAGAGTGCACCCTCAGCATGTTTGCAGTGATATAAAACTGGGAGGAGTATCTGACATACCAGAGGGTTGTACTGACATCCAGAGAGATTTCAGAAGGCTGGGGAAATGGGCTTACAGGAACCTCCTGAAGTTCAGTGAAGAAAAATTAGAAGTCCTGAACCTGGGATGAATTAGCCCCATGCACCAGTACGAGATGAAGGCTGACCAGCTGGAAAGCAGCTTTGCAGAATAGGCCCTGGGGCTCCTGGTGGACACTGAGCTGACCATGAATTATCAATGCAGCCTTGTGGCAAAAAAGGCCAGCAGCTGCATTAGGAGGAGTATTGGCAGCAGGCTGAAGGAGGGAATCCTTCCCCTTTGTTCAGTACTGGTGAGGCCACACCTGGAGCACTGTGTGCATTTCTGGGCTGTCCAGTACAAAAAGACATCTCCATACTGGAGTGAGTCCAGCAAAGGGCCACTAAGTTGATCAAGGACCTCTCTAATGAGGAGAGGCTGTGAGAGTTTGTGTGCTCAGGCTGGAGAAGAAAAGGCTTGGAGCAGAGGGGAGATAAGAAAGTTATTTTAGAGTTAAATTCTCTTTATCTGTCTTCTTCTAGATCATGCGTTCAGTTGTATTCTTTCTCCTTCTTTTGCATGATAAACTTCCTTTTCCTACATCATAGATTTTCCAGTTTAAGCCTGACAATACCTAATGTTTTTATTTCATGATTTTATGGCTCTTTCTTCAGAATTCCTAGCAATCAGTTTTGTCAGTGGAGCTTCTGGCTTAAATTGTAGTTTGTAGCCGACTGGGAACCATGTATTCTTCTGTCTGTGAGGACTGTCATTATCTTGTAAACCATACTCAGTTTTTCATTGAAATTGGTAGCATTTTGTCCTGTTCTACTATAATTCAGGGACAGTTTATTTGTCTACCACCGTTATGTATGATATATATTGCTTAGAAATAATTTATCTTTGTAGCTGAGCAAATTGCAGTATAATTTCGCTGCTCTCACATAGACCTTTCTCCTGTTTGTAGCTATGATTTCTGAGTTACGATCTCTCCAATATAAATAATGCATTAGCTGATAATTTAAATGTGACCTATCTTTGCAAGACTGGTGATTCATTATAAAGATCTTTTTGAGTAGCTTACAAAACTTCAAGCAGGTTTTGGTAGCTGATTTATCTCTTCTGATCTGCAACATGTTGAGAAGGTTTGGCTTTTATGTGTTTGACAGTGCTGTGAGGATCCAAAGCTGCTAAGAGTCTCTTAGTATAATGAAAGGAAGTGTCTCATAAGAGAATCAGACCAACATGGGCTCTGCTAGATTATCATTCTCTAAAATCTTTGGTGGAAATGCTGATTGACACAGCTCATTCCCCCTTCTGCAGTTCTGGTGATGCTGATTCTTACAGTTTGTAATGTGGCAAGCTTTAAAGCTTTGAAAGAAACTGTTTTAAGTAACCATGTAAAAAAGCAGAATAAAAGACATTGCAGGGGCAAAGAAAAAGAGCTATGAAGTTCTTAAACTGTTTTTGTTACCAGTGCCAGTGAGGTCACTCTACTTCTCTACTGTCCTGTCACTTAACAGGTATTTTGCACAGATAAACAGCACTTCACAAAGGGACAAGGGAAAGGGAGTCACATCCATGGCATTCTATTGATACCACTTGAGAACTCTAAATCAAACACTGAATCTGTGTATCCAGCAATACTCTGGTTCAAAGGTTCCATCCATCTTTCTTCCAAATAGCAAAGCATAAAAGAAGGAAAGTTAAAGAGGAAAAAGACCTCTGAAGGAAGAGATAATTTAGGGTAAACACCAAGTCTTTTGGAAAATATCTGGACCCATATTTTTAGGATAATATAAATCCAGTAAATCCAGAGTATGGATGAACTGTACACTGCCCTTACAAGCCCTGATAAAAAACCAAAAGGCATTCTGTGGTTTAAACACTGCATTTATTCTTCCCATACATGAATGCTTAGAGTTTTTAGCTCTACATTGAAAGACAAATAATGTTTTCACACAATAGTATTATTTTTAATTGCATATACAGATACACATGCAGCTCTTAAACTTGCTATCTGCACAGTAACTCTATACAGCTGGAGTTTTCTCAAAGCCTAAATAATAGAACATTTCCTCATATAATAGTTTAAAAAAACCATATTTTTCAGCATTTGTCTGGTAAACTATAGGGGAGTCAAATTTCCAAGGCATCACTTTGAAAGTGTTAAGTAGCCTAGACATAGTGTAACTCGACATTGAAAGTATATAAAGGAACACTTCTCATTACAAGACATACACACCTAGAAAACCTAATTTCCTGATAATACCATGTAATTTTTTTATTCTTAATAAAAGATTTATTATTAAAACAAGTAAGAAATATTACACATCATCAAGAAGAAGAAATATGCTTTCCAAGTTTTCTAGGCTTGGTAGGAATTTCATCCTGGCCTTGTTGCCATTAAATATTGCTTCAAAACTAATTTTTTTAAAGGGAAACAATACCAGATTGGGTTTTTTGTTTGTTTGTTTGCAGTAAAGGGTAAAGGTATTTGGCAGAAAGTAAACCCCCTTATGATCCAGCTTGTCCTCTGATATCAGAGTGGCTGAGGGTGGCTGGACTTGGATTCTGAGTGGTTACCGATTCAGCACTGTAAGCCCAGCCACATTCAATATAGTGAACTATCACAATTATGGACACATAAATGGTACAAGGCACCTTCAGTCTCGTTGCATTCACTGAACTAGCACATCCAAACGTAAGGAGTTTGGTTGCATTTAGTAAAAGCTCTCACGGCTAGATTAATGAATGATGCAATTTACTGAGGCAACAGAGTAGATTGATGATATGCTGTCTACAAAAGCAGGTCCAGATAATACAGCAACATAAAACCACATAAGACTACGCATAGAACAACATAAAACTACTTGAGTAATATCGCAACTTGAATAACTCGTAGAGATTTCCAGGTTTCCTAGGTTAACTAAGTGTTCAAATCTCACCCAAGGTGTCCCTATGGGTGTAGGAGAGTTTCAGCCCACTGACTGGTCTCCAAAGTCAGTGATGGTTTGTGATGGTATATTCCTGACTTGTTTGTGATGGTGTGGACCTTGACATCCCTCCATTCTTAGTCTATTTTTATACTATTTTTACCTATCAGGTAGAGGTTGATTGACATAAAATTTCCTCCTTTCGTGTTTAAAAGTATACACTAGCAGAAATTCAGAGTGCAGGCTCAGTGAGGGATGGTTGGGTGTAGAAGGGTAGCTTTTGGAATGGAGGTGTGTTTTGGTATTATAATAATATAATGAGGAAAGTCCACCCAGAGGACACAACCTCAACAGAAAAAACAAACCTGCCAGCTCAGGGTTGCAATTAGCAGTATATCAGTACCACAGTACCACCTGGTTCTCATATATTACAGAGCCTGGCCACAGTTTCTCCACTCTGCTCCATCCTCCCTGTAATTTCTCTCAGGATTAGCACATTAAGCTCATCTGATGTTGCCAACCACTCAGGTTGCCTAGGGTGCTTCTCTTGAATGGATTCCTCACCTATCAGCTTCACTCCCCTTGGAAGTTTCTTCAGTGCTATACCTTTTCTTGAAGAGTGACTATAAGTCTAATTTCTAAGTCACCTCCAACAATTATTCCACAGTTATTCTATCACTTTAACTTCAAAATATGCTTTTGTTTATATAATACAAATAAATTCTACTTAGTTGTACACTGTCCTTAGTTTGTTGAGTTCTTTGTGCTGATTCCTCTGAGAGTCTCCACCTGGGGCTCTGCACATGTGTCTGAGAGAGAAATCACCACACTGTGATGGAACTTCAGTCTTTCACTATAGAATAAGAGGTAATACTTGTTCACTTACAGTTTGAAGAAACACTTTGTCTATTTAAAGTACTAAGATGGTAATTGCTGTTTATAACTAAATGGCTAAGACTTTTAAGAGTGAGTCCTTTTTTAGGGGTAAAAAGAAAAGATGACCAAACTCTTACAAGATACTCAGATAAGTTCAATGTGAGTACCACTAATTGTATTTTGAAAATATGATTCACATTTTAAGTATTTTTTGGCATACTGGGACAGAGAGTCACACAGATTAGCACTTTTACAGTTCTTTCAGTTTTCATTGCTCTTTAGTTTTTGTTTTGAAGTATTAGAGAAATAGTAATCTTTAGTTATTAAATCTTAGTTTACTGCATTTCTGAATTGAAGTTTTAAGCTTTTCAGCTGTTGTAGATGAGCTCATTTAAACTGTGATGAATTCTTCTTAAGTGGGTCTGACATAGCTTAGTCAAATCCCTGATTTCTAAGGGGGAGAGTAATCCACAAAAACTGGGGCTTGTGAAAGTCTAAGAATTAAGTGCAGACTGTTCTGAAGATCTTGACTCATCTGATGCCATATTTAAATATAATTTATTTCATAATCTTTTGTTGAAAAATGTAAAGAATGTCTGCACTATGCCATGGTATGGAATTACTTGGTATGAGCTTGATTTCCACGCTCCGTATCTGAGCACTAGAGAGAAAATAAAACTATCTCTCCATTAAACACTGAAATATGCAATTGGTACAGTGATCCAGGAAGAGAACAAGAAGGTATTTTTTTCCAAACTTGAAACATTTCATTTTGCTATTGGCTATTTTCTGAGTTATCTCCATAGAAAGAAAATCTTTCCTTACTTGCCTTTTCAGCTTTGTTTTGCAGAGCTGTATGTAGGTCCTTGTTCATCAAAAAAAGGAACCACAGGCACCTACCACAGAACCTGCCTCAGAAAACCTATTTTAGCAAAGCTTTATAGAATACCTGGATTCTTCAAGAGGCTTTCAAAACTTTACCGACTTAATTCTATTGGACAAATCCACATAAATAACAAAAAAACTGGTTTTAATTTCACCAGGTCAGGTTTGTAAATGCTGATTCATAGTGTCTGCTTTGTCTTTGATCCAGAAATACTTTTTATGGCTACAGCAGAGTATTAGTACTAAGGCTACATCCTAAGCATTGGCACCTTAAGACTTAATCCACCCGTACACTTGTTCCTTCACTGCAAGGACATGATTAAATTATGCATATCTGAGGACACCCTTTATATACAAATACTCAATGACATTAACAAAATATTGGGTTCCACCAAGATTCTTATGATCTTATTCAGGATTCTTTTTCTGATCAGGAATATTCAGTGGGTGTTAGCCTGTTCTCTCTAGTAACTAGTGCTTGGACAAGAGGAAATGCACTCAAGTTGTGCCAGGGAAGGTTCAAATTGGATATTAGGAAAAATGCCTTTACCAGAAGAGCAGTGAAGCATTGGAACACGCTTCCCAGGGAGGTGATGAAGTCACTAGTCCTGAGGCTGTTTAAAAAATGGGTAGATGTGGGGCTTCAGAAGATGGTTTAGGGCTGACAGTTGGACTTGATGATCTTTGAAGGTCTTTTCCAACCTTGATGATTTTATGATTCAATGATTCTATTTATAACTGTAAGAGGTAGAAAGAAGAGATATATATCTGATGGCAATAGCCGACCTGAAGTAGTAGATCAACTTGGCTAGATACACTGCTGCTATTATTAATGTTCACCTGGGGTCCAACTAGGAGAGCAGGAGAAAGCCATGCTTCCTCAGAATCTGGGAATGGAAACAGGGCAGTATATTTGGAGATGAGAAAGTCAGGCCAGGAGACAAAAAAATTTCTATGAAAGAATTACAGAATATCCTGAGATGAAAGGGACCCGTAAGGATCATGAAGTCCAACTCCATTTTCATGAAACAGAAAATACAGTCAAAACATTGTAGGTAAAGTAAGGAGGGAAGAAAGAATCATGCACGCATGCCTGTGATGCCTTACCTGAGGTTATTTCCCTGTGGGAAAGGACTCACATTGGAGAAGTTCGTGGAGGACTGTCTCCTGTGGGTGGGACCCCACGGTGCAGCAGGGGAAGGGTGTGTGGAATAAATGCCCTCCCCGGCCAAACAGGAAACCAACTTGTGAGGAACTGACTGAAGCCCCTATTTTCCCAGTCCCTGCCCCTCCCTGTGCCACAATGCGGAGGAAGAAGGCAGTGAAATCATGACTAAAATGAAGCCTGCGAAGAAGGAAGGGGTGGGGGGAAGGTGCTTTAAGACCTGGTCGTGCTTCTCCTTATCCGACTCTGGTATCACTGTGTGTGTAGTGTAGTGTAATAAATTAGAGGGTTTTCCTTCCTTCATTCTGTGTTGAGTGTTTTGCCCATGATGTTGATTACAGGATGATCTCTCCCTGTCCTTATCTCGACTCCTAAGCCTCTCAATATATATTTTCTCCCCTGTCCAACTAAAAATGGGAGTAATAGACTGACTTGGGTGGGCATCTGGCCTCCAGCCAGGCCTAAACCACCACAGACTTAATGCAGGAAGTAGTCATTTCAGCATTTCTTATCTTGCAGAACATTGATATGAAGCAGCAAGGATTGCCGACATGGTTTCACTAAGCTAAAGTTAAGGGCCAAATACTAACAAGGCAGAGCAAAATTTGAGGAGGAAAAGAAGTCAAATCATTAATGAAATGGAAGTATATATGTTTAAGGATAATAAACTAAAATGGGTAGTTTAATTTGTTTAATGTGTCTTTTATGGTCAACAGAAGACTGAGGAAGACGCTTCTACTGAAAGGCAAAAGACCAGCTATCATCTCTAGGGTTTAATAAGCCTTTCACTGCTGCAAGGTCCACATTGTGTAATCTCATTTATCATTAATCATGGATTATTATTTTAGTAATGCATAGCATTAGCCACCTTAATCTTATATTACATCAGTCTTAATATTTGTGTCCATATTGCATTGAAATGTAAATAGTGATGATAGGTGATTTAATTTTACATAAGCAGTTGCTTGCCTTGCAAAAAAATCTAAAGAAATTAAGACAGCATTTTCATAATACCTGTGCATGTAGTGATTAATACTTTGAATTTGGTATGTTTTATCTCATTAATATCGAACATAAAGCAGAAACTTGTTTTGGTAAGTGAATGGAATAAATCAAATATGCGTTTTTGTTTTCATGGCTAATTCTGTAATCTTTCATTATAAAAACTGTTGGCTAAAAAGGAAGTTTTCTGCAAGACCCACGCTATATTTGTCATATAGCTGGCACTTCATAAATAATTGAACAATGGAAAAGTCTGTAATTTTTGCAGCGGTGACTACAGTTCCTTCTGTGAATATGGTACGATGTCTCTTTGTGTATAAAATAAACAGACGGCCTTAGCAGATATCCAGGAAGCAGTCATAACATTTTGAGTTTAAGAAAAATAAATATTAAAACAGAGACAAAGACATCTTTTTCAGTGCTGGTACTGTTAGTTGCACACAAGTGCAAGTATTCTGACATGGAAATGAGTTGGTTATATCATTTCATGGTTCCCACAGCAATTGATTGGTCTCTTAAATGACCCGTGTCAGTGCTCTTTGGAGTTTTAATATACTTGATACTTGTGCAGCAATTGTAAGCATTTCACAGCCCTTGCCAAGATGTCTTCTTCCACATTCTGATTTAATCATTCTCCTCAGCTTTTAAATATTTTTGCAAAAGTACAGTCTGTCCCAAAGGTTAGTTGAATCTGCCAGGCCCAAAAATTCTCTTTACCTTCCTTCCCTCTTTACAAAGTGAGCCTTCTGTACTACAGTGCAGAGCTACCCTTTTATAGGTCCTCTCCAGTAAAACAGACTTACTAGATGTACTCTTTAGGTACAGTCCCTGAATGACTTTTGAGAAACCATTTTATTTAAGTTAGTGCATTGACCATCTGTTTTAATCTTACCCAGAGATACATGCACAATGTGAGTAATGGCACTTGAGGTGGCATCTCATCTCTTTCCTGTCCTTCTCGGTGTCTGTGTTGTTTCCTTATTGTCTTGCTTTGAGCAGCCCTCCAATTTCTGTTTTCCTAATGTTTCGTTCTCCAACAGTGCTCATGTTTGCGATTAAACATTGTATTTTACCCTCATTTTTTTCTCTCAGACTTTTGTCATCTATACACAGGTTCTTTCTGCAGCCTACTTTCTTTTTTTTTTCTATTAAATTTCTTAGCATTGATGCACTCGATGCACAACCAGTTTAGATTGCTCTCATGTCAGATCTACTGTTTTTCAGTCTACCTTCTGTCCTGGTTTTGGCTGGGTTAGAGTTAATTTTCTTACAAGCAACTGGTATAGTTCTGTGTTTTGGATTTAGGATGAGAATAATTACTGCACACTAATATTTTAGTTGTGCTAAAAAAACAGTCCAGGACTTTTCAGCTTCTCATACTGGTCTGCCAACATGAAGGTGAGGGTGCCAAAGAAGCTAGGTGGGGACACAGCCAGGATGGCTGACCCAAATTAACCAAAGGGGCTATGCCGTACCATATGACATCATGCTCGGTATATAACTGGGGGAGTTGGCCAAGAGGTGGCGCAGCTCAAGAGCTAGCTGAAATTCAGTTCTGAGTGGTGAACATTTGTACTGTGCATAATACGTTTCGCATATCATTATTATTACTACTACTAGTAGTGCTACCAGAAGTAGTATTCCTATTATGCTCTTCCTTTCCTGTCCTAATCATCTTTATCTTAACCCGTGAGTTTTACCGTTTTTCGATTGTCTCCCCCATCCCAATGAGGTGTGGGGGTAAGTGAATGACTGTGTGATTGTTTTAGCTGTCTGCCAGGTTAAACCACACCACCTTCTTCTATATAGTCTATTTTAATTTACATTTCAAAATGAAAAAAAATGTTTTAAACTAAAAAAAAGATGCTCTTGATTTTGAACATGTCAAATGACACGTTTCAAGAATTTCAACATGTTTTCCAACATTTGTTCAAGTTGAGATATTAATCAAATCTGGCCCTTTCCTCTGAACAGTCTGTTTCAAGGAAGTGTCAAAAATTTCATGACAAACTGTCTGGAAAGCAAAAGCTAAATATTGTGTAGGGATTTTTCCTTCTTTTCCTCTTCTATTTAAAATAAAAACTCTGCAACTATCTGCTATCCTGTCTTTACTCTCCTTGAATACTAAGTGGTAAGCCAGTTGTATGAGCTGTTTCAGAACCAGTGCTGGCAGTATGCTAGTATTTATTTCCTTTCTGGCTTATGCTTTGTATACTGATTTTCTGGAGTAAATTTTTGTAACTGAAATGTAAACCCTTGAGAAATCAAAGCTTATAATAAACTGAAATACTGACAGAGCCTGAACTATGGTACCCAAATTGCAGTGCTTCAAAAGCAGAAAAATATAATCAAGAGCTTCTAAACTACACTAAATTATAGTCTATCAATTTTTCTATAGGGCAATCACAGGACTATTTAAGTAGAATAACAGATTCCCAGCAATAAGCTATTTGTAATTAAAATGAACCATGCCAGGATTGTGTCATTACAATTTTTACAGTCAAGTAATGTTATTAAAACAGTTGTATCTGCATTGTTACATTTTCCTTAAAACCAGTTTTGCTCTTAGTATGAATTGTTTTCTTGAAAGAGTTGCCGATTTTCATAAGTTTGAAATTGTCACCATTCTTGGAAAAAACATGTGTGTATGTTTATGAATACTGAATGTAGGTGTGTGAGCATGCATGCACATATGTATGTGTACTCGCACCTATTTATTTAATACTTCAAGAGTAAGCCTTCTGGCTTCAAAACAGTTCATTGCACAGGATCTAGGTAATAAATGAGATGTTTATTACCAACTGTACATATCTGTTTACAGCAAATTGGAAATGAATTGAATAATAGGTTGTGAATAGAGCATTGTATGAGTGTATTTATCAGAGCTGTGTCTGCACTGCAGCAGAGCTGCTAATTCATTGGCACATCCTTGCTTTTGATGTCTTTAGAGGACAACTCTCATTATATTGCAATTTATAAAAATGTTTTAGGACTTCTATAAAAGAATATAATACTGATGTGCACTAAGGACACACACAAAGGACAGAAGGATAAGTCAGTTGAACCTATATGCTTCATATTTTAAATAAGATAATTTAACTGAGCATATTGCTGTTTGTGCTAGATGGCAGAATTGTCACAGTAGAGGATAAAAAGCAGATTGTGTAGATTTTAGCAAGTGATCTAAATATGCTCCATGATGGGCAGGAGGAGAATAGCGTAGGGTAAAAAATGTAAAATGACTAAGTTGTGTGTTACTGTTTATTATCATTGTTATTCCTGATGCTTGTGATAAGAAGAAGGAAGATTCTCTATGATAACATCCTGTGCAAATATAAATTAAAATCCTTTTTCCAATTAAAAAATCTCTCAAACTAGAAAAATGAAAAATATGAATAAAGGGAAGAGTTACAAGTGAACATGCACATTACATTATCGCTAATGAATGATGAACACCATTAAGGTTATTGGTTGTATGGGTCAGCTCAGGGAGAATGTTCCATGTGAAAAGTAAGCCATGTGTGAATACTATCTATGTCTGATTAATTTGTGGTTGATCCAAGTCAAATTTCAATTCATGACTCAAAGAGCTTGGTCTGTATGTCCATGCCAATAGTTAGCAAACAAGTTTGCAAAGATGTACAGCAAGAAAAGCATGCTGACCTCAGCTGTTCCTTTGCCATACATGGGATAACTAAAAGTCTTGGTATGTTTATTTTTGCTTTACCAAGAAATAAGGAAGATTTTAGTTTCTCTCAGAGGCAGGAGAAATAAGTGTCCTTGCCTTACATGTTCTGCCAGGGATTTAATTATGAAACTGGCATTTGTACCAGTTGTCACTAATAAATGTGTCAGAAACATTCATTTCCATTTCATGTTTGCTTTGTTGAATAGACTGTGAGTTTTGCTTTACTTCCAAGACTATGTTTTTGTTTTGAAGGGAAAAAACCTTCAGTGTTTAGGCAGAATGTGTTTTCTGCAATGCTTACAAAGCAGACCTTTCAGCCATGTGGTTACTGGAACCAGCCACTGGATTTAACAATATAGAATCTAAGCATTAATGAAAGAACCCCAGTTTCTATCAAGACATCAGGACTTATCCTAGCTTTACCTAAAAATCAGTGCTTTTAAGATAATTGATCTTCCAGGCAAGCTTCCAGATTGTGTCTATCACAGTGATGAAACTGGCCAGATTCCTGACAGTTAATGATGGTAAAGAGTAAAGTACAAAAAGAAGGTGGTTTAGGTGAATCACAAGTCATTTGCTGTTGAGTTTCTTTAGGAGTACCACCATTTTGAACTATTTTAAAATAATTTAGGCAAACTGCACTTTACAGTCACATTAGCAGTGCTAAATCATGTTTTACCTTGTTTCCCTTAAACCATTATGCCATAATAATAGTTAAAGCACTGACTTTCAATATCTTCAACACAAAACCTACCAGTTATGAAATGCAGTTCCATTTGATTGTCATAGCCAGACTATTAAAATAGGATGCTGAGCCAAGATCATACTTACATCAATTGTAGTTGACGATATTGTACATCTCCATAACCATCAAGGTGATTCATATGCTATAAAATTGCAAATCAAGATGTATTTAATAGGCTGCCCTTTTTGCATATGATGCATCAGGACTTTTATCACCTATTTGAAGATCAACATGAGATAGCTGTTGTTCCTGATTAATACACTAATTACCAAAAGAAGTAATGCAAATTATAAGATCTGTTACAGAGTGCACTGAGGTGTGGAGTAGTGTTGTAGCCAGGGGCTGTGATAACCCATGTCCAGTTTTGATTGGCACAGCAAGGGGTTTTTAATACAAAAATCAGCCATCGGTTGTGCAATCATCTTTATTACTGAGCAATTCTTTACATTACAGAAGGAAACATAAAGTTTTCTAATTAGCAGTTTATTTATTCCACAAAAGATAAATTTAGAAGTAAACCCATTTAAAACAAAGCTCAATAAAATTCTGTATTTGCCTGGTGATTCAGTTCATTATTACTTGCGTTTATTGTGGGGGGATATAATAGTCACTGCTCTGTATTACATAGGCTGCTGACTGGTCTGTGTGCGCTGATAATTATAATCTTCTAAAGAACAGAAATTGCCTCCAAATGTCTAGTGTGGATTATAAAGTGAAGTTGATATCATAAAATCTGTAGCTGAGTCAAGCTGTAAAATGCAGAAGTAATAAATAATTAACAAGACATCGAAGAATCAATTTTATTGTTTGTTCTCAAGCCCAGACAGTATGTTTTTCTTTACTGATTTGAAATAGCAGAAGAAAGGTGATTAAATGACTACAAAATTAATACAGTCAGATTTTGAACAGGACAATACTTGAAAGGTTTAAAAATTTCTTCATAAATGTAGTAAGGAAAAACCCATGTGGTTCTTCTGGGGATTCTCAGTTCTTAATGCTTCTTCTCACATTCCCAAGAGGTCTGAATTGTGCCATGTTGTCAAAGTTAGGTTAGTGACCAAGTGCCACTTCTTTGACCTGTTTGTCTAAAGAACACACTCAAATATCAGTCCAAAAAAAATGCTATACAGAATAGCTTTCATCTGCACTAGAAATCCTTAACCTGGTTACTAATTAGGCAAAGCTCTTCACAAGGTAATGAATAAAGTTAAATAAAACAACATAGGAGAGGGATTATATTTAGCAGATCGCTTTTTATAACAGTTTATTCTTTCTTTTGTTTTGATCCAGTTAACAGACTTAAAATAGTATTGAAGATAGATGCAGATGTTCTTATTTACACAAGGTGAAGACCTGGCCCCAAGTTTGTGGATTAAGACATTGTGTAACAGAAATTGTCTTTTTAATACAGGCTGATTTTTTTTTATTATTATATATTATCTATTTATGAATTTGTGGCTTTGTCCTCTGCCTCTGTGAGATTATCACAGCATAGTCCAGATAGCAGTTCAGGGTCAGGATGTAGCCCATGTGCCATTTCCACCCAGGTTATCTTCTTATTCCCCTCTGCCCCACCACAGAGGAGATGGAGAACAGCAAAACAAGTGCTCCCCAATACACTCTTTCCTCCTGCTACAACTTCACACAGATCTGGTCTCTTATTAACATGAAAGTATTTCTAGGAACTGACAGAAGGGACACTAGGGCTGGGATAATCCTTCTTGTTAGCAGCTGCACTAGATTCACCTTCCCCAGCTTTGATTCAGCAAAAGTGGACACAGTTTGGGTTGAATAGAAGTATTGGACAGCCAGCATAGATCCATAGGTTATGCAGAACAGGTACAGGAGGTTTTCTGCAAGAAAAGCAGAAAAATGAGTTGTCCATCTCCTGCAATTGCTTAAGTGGAACCAACGCAATTTCATTTTTAGGAGATAATTTGTGAAGTGCTCTGAAAATTAAAAGGAGTAGAAGATCAAGGAATAATAGGTCTCTACACTGTGGTACACAAAATAAAATATGCTTAAATACAAGAGGATCACGTAATCCAAATGCGTTAAGTGCGGTACTTTTCTTTATGCATTAGTCCTTCATTAATCCTTCTAATGTGAACAGCTTAGAATAGCACCTTACTGGGCTGAAGATAACACTGAAAAACTGGNAACAAAATGTCACTGAATATTTTAATATTGATTTGCTCTTTGTAAATCACAATCTTTAAAAGTGCCAAACATTTTGTTTTGATCTCATGACAGAACAGGTTTGATAATATCCACCAGGGAAACATGAAGGACTTGTGTTATAGTAAAGGATAAAGGCTAGGTCCTTCTTGGTTCAGGAAAGTGTTTAATTCTGCCACTGT
This sequence comes from Zapornia atra, assembly GCA_013400835.1. NCBI lineage: Eukaryota > Metazoa > Chordata > Aves > Gruiformes > Rallidae > Zapornia > Zapornia atra. Next base: position 11,542 of record VZTU01006446.1, on the reverse strand, counting down.
TAATCATAGGCATCTGTAGACTAGCTTAGAAGTCAGCAGCACATGAAACTAGTTGAGGAATTATTGTGAATCTGAGTAAATTTTTACAAACACTCTTATCAGACCTTTGTGTTTCCTTCCATATGAGATCCAAATGCTGTTGCTGAAAATCTCAGTCACTGTAAACACTTGTTATATTGTAAGAAATAAGAAAGAATCTTAAAGGCCATACATGTTTCTACTTTTATTTGCGGCACTGAAAATTGGGGATTTGCTATGGAATGGGTAATTTTAGTCTGATGCCGGTACAGTAGGACTCTGCAATAGCAATGTGTCCTTAATTGGATAATCTTATTGTTCAGTACTACTTTTACCATGACAAGTGGAATGTGTTATATTGCTCATTAAAGAGCAATGTCAGTGCAAACAGATGCATGTTTAGAATACTTCTGTGATTTTGTTACTGGTTTACAATAGCTCTTGTAAGTAAGCAAGATCTATTTAGCGATTCAGGCTGCCAGCGGAAAGCATTATTTATTGCTTTTACAAATTATTTTCTTTGTATGTTGTTTTATAGACCTGATCTGTCATGGTCTTCTTGAGAAGTCAGGTTACCCTGTACAGGCAAAAAATGTTAAAAGACACTTTAATACTCTTTGAGTGGGTGTTAATGAAACTAGATAGTGACAGAATATCATACTGAAAAAGAATAGCAGTATGCGTTTTGAAGGATCTTCACAAGAGGTGATAAAGGGTATGGTTCTTAAAGAGATGCTTGGAGGCAATAAAAAAGGCATTTAACAGAAAAATACTGTTAAGACCATTCAAAACAAAGTGATGATGGTTAGTTCTGAGGCAGAGAAAGTGGCAAAAAAAGCAGAACAGAAACAATTTCAGAGAGAAATTAAAGGAGAGGTGTAAGCAGGAGCAAGATTAGATAGGGGTTTGATGATGAGAAGGAAAGGATTAAAATTCATTAAGGATAATTCAACCCATCTTATTTTCCATTGCAAAAAGCCTTTAATGCTTTAACATTTTGTTCTGCTTTACAGAAATTCTCATGCTGTCATTATCACTGATGCATATGAGTTCTTTTCAGTATGGTAATGGGTAATATGTGTCAAATATCTTGTGTGTAGTTCCTTCCTTCCTTTTCACCTCTCAGGTGGAGAAATAATTGCAAAGGTGAATGGTTTCTTTTGTGATGTTTCTAGGCTTGGTTGTTTCTAATTTATATAAACCAAGAGTTGGAAAGGGAAGGGAAGGGGGAAAAGGAAATGATGTGGAAGTAGGAAAAAGATCTGTATTATACAGCAGAAAACAGTGAGACTTGTGATGGTTCTTCACTCCCAAGGGATACTATTTAATATCCCTTGGGATCCCTTAATTTAAATTTTATTTAATTAGTGTGGACATTCTTGCACAAAATAACTTTTTATCTTCCTCCTCAAATGAACTCTAAGCCTAAGAGTTGGAGTCAATTACTATAAACCTTGGGCACAATTTTCCTGAGGAAGCTAATGTATTAAATATCCGTGCCCTAGGGAATATAGTCCTTTGAAAAGACTGAGGTAGGGACCAAAAACTGTTGATTTACAGAGGTTAAGTAGCATAGTCATGACACTAAAAAACCTACAATCACCTAATGAGAAATTAAGAGATTGAAATAAATACTTTCTGGTTTTTACAGGGTATGAAAATACCTGGATTAGGAAGGAGTCTGGAAAGGTTTCTGAGGCCATTCTCCTGCCTTCAGGCAGTACCAAGCATACTTAAGTCATTCCTGATGTATGTTATATTGAGTTTTTCTTAAAATACCTTTTACCACTAATGAGCCTTGTTGCTTCTTTGCCCATTCCCTGTGGACATTCATAACAGTTTGTAATCTTCCTGTTTCAACAACTTTTTGTACAGTTGACAGTCAGTCATTGCTCACTTCTGCTGAATATGGTATGAGAATTCCTTCATGGGTCTTTCATATCAGTCTTATATCCACATTACCCACATTTCTTCTTGTTTTTCATATTGGTAATAGTATTGTGGGTTGACTTTATATACTGTATGTTGAATTCCCCAGATCCTTTTTTGTGGAATTGCTGACTGGCCAGACTCTTACTCCCACACCCTGGTCATTCCTACCTCAGTGTCAGATTTCTCACATTCTGTAGTTCTATTAAAATATCTTGTATTTCAACTTAGCTTCTCAAAATATTTTTATATTCTACAATCCTCAAAAGAGCAGCCTCTCCCAGGTTATATCTTCATGCAGAAGAAACACCTCGTATTAGTCCCAGAGGCAGAGGCAGTTCCCTATATGTTTCTGACAGAGGAAGGGAGGGTTAAGCCAGATGCTTCATTCTGCTCCTGGTTGCATGTTGTCTTGGGACTCACAGGCCATTGCCTGTGGTCTGATGTCTGTGTAATTAACTCGTGAGGAGGAAAAGACCATTAGTAAAGATGGCAGGTGGAAGTAGCCTTACTGACAATAAAATAATGTCTGAACCACGGTGCTATTCTTGGTTGCTCCAAAGGTGCGTTTGGGAAAAAAACAGGGATTGCTGCAGACTGTGTGAGCATCCTGTTCCCAGTTTTCTCTCTTGGAGAGCCTAGGGTGGGAAGAAGCTTAGTGGTTTACTAGATATTTGTATATAGCATCTCTGAAGTAATTTTAAAGCTCAAGCAATGTTAAACTTTCAGTACATGGATAGAATATTTCTATGCGTAGTGCAAAGTCTATCTAGACAGACAGTGAGGAAAAAAGTGTAACATACAGTTTTCCATCATCCTGCTGGAAGATTAGAGCAACAATCTGCAGTTTTATAACACAGACAGTTGATTAAAACATATTTTTAAAAAATTAATTTAAACAGAATTTACTATGGGTAAAGTGTAAAAAAGGCCAGTTTTCCAAGTAGTTGTCCCATTCCGGAATAGCCTGGTCAGGGGAGATTCTTTTATAATTCCCAGAGTGAGATTAAGACACAAACGAGGTCAAATGCCGCATCATAAGGAAGTTTAATTATTACAGAAAAATTCGCGAAAGGTGCTAGAGAGAGAGAGAGAGAAGGAAAAATAGAAGAGAAAGAAAGGTAAAGAGTTTAAAGTTACAGGAAAGTTATAGTTACCACCACGGGTTCCAGCGACGTCTCGCTGGACCCACTTGACTTCACTTCATGTCAGGTGGGGGGGACGTCCCATTGAATGTTTAGTTGTTCGACTTTTTATAGAGAAGAGGTGTTTGGAATTTGTAACACCTATACATATACATGACCTGTCCCGCTTCGTATTAAAATGAGTTCCAAGAAGTGATTTCCATAAACTCCTCCCAAATGCGTCTGCACACTGGGT
>VZTU01006444.1:338947-373393 GCA_013400835.1 Zapornia atra | reverse complement strand
CTTGGTAGGATCAAACCCCTGTGTTTAGTAAGTCTTCATGTTGACGACCCAATCACTCTTCCCTTTTTCCTCTGCCTCCTGCTCGCTAGCTTTCTACACAGAAATCTGTTCCCTGGAGACCTATACTGGAGTCCCTTCCACTCTGGGCTATCGTTGTAGCACACTTCTCTTATAATTGGACCTTCTATACACTTCTTACACTCTTGCCTACGTACATGAAGGAGATCCTACGGTTTGATGCACAGGAGGTGAGATAAACATATAGTTGCTTCCTTCTGAATTAAAGAAATTACATAATAGAGGTCTTCCTTGCTCTTTGAAATGGAGAAACCTGTTAAGAACCTTGAAATGTAAATGTATAGGTGGAAAATGGTAAAATAAATGTCTGCAGTTAAGTGGGTGCATCATAAACGTCGCCTGTCTTGTAACTTCCACTTTTTTTAAGGATTTATTTGACATTTAGCTTAATGCTAGTTTTCAGGCTCATTTTTCTAGCTGAAGATGCGCATTACCCATTTTTAATGGCTCTGATTTAAAACAATAACTATAAAAATAGTTTTCTCTGTTATATGGTTTGTATGGCTGCTTCAGATTTTATAGCTTATTTTATGGCTAATGAAATACTCTCTGCTACTTACCTGCTCACTCATAAGGGAGAACATTACTAGCTAAACTGAAAAACAAAACTAAGACCAAGTGGCATTTTTTAAAGTATTTTAAAAGGGGAGATTAAAAAGGGTGTGGGGGGATGGAGCTTCCATCTTACTGGATCCATTTTCAAATTGTCCTTTTCTTTCCTCAATAAGCAGCAGAGGTAATTTCTTTTTTGTTTTGTTTTTAAGTAAGGTAAATAGGGTGAAACAAAATCATAAGCTTAAGGTGCAGATACAGTTAACTTTTCAAGGGAATTTAAAAAAATATATATTACTTATCAGGAAAAACTTATGGCAATTCTTATTTATAGCCGTTTGACTGTACTGGTCTTTCTTTAATGAGAAAGTTTCAGTGATAGCATGTTTTTCCTGGAGAAGCTGGTACAGCTCAAGTAGGAAGGTGACCAGAAAATTCAGTAAGTTTAGCATAGTTTTTTTCTGGTTTAACGCACGAGACTGGTTTACAGGAAACTCAGGATGCACAGCATGCAACAAAGACATGAGGCCAGCAGTCTTGGGAGGAAAAGAAGGGGAATCACAGCATTAGATTAAGAGGTTGCAGTAGGAAACATGCAAAATATCTCAGGGAAAAACTGTAGCTGAAGTTGCTTCTTGGGTTTCTTATGATGCCTCTTGAGGGAATGCCTGCATAAAGCTCCATGGAAATAATTTACTAGCACAGCCCTCGATTACACATATTTTGTAAAACTCCACTGCATTAAATGCTAAGAGGTTCTACTGTGAAGTGGTTTGCTGTGTTCCTGGGTTATCTTTCGTCTTTTTGGAGCAACTTAAAGCAGAAAATTGCATACTGTTTAAAATTTTATACAGTTCCTACAGTATAGTCCACCAGTTTCCATCCTGTAATAAATGGATTGTTTAAAAATCATGCTGTGTCTTTGAACAGTGCTTCAAAAGAAGTTGAGGGTGTTTTTTTTTACTGAGTCTATTTTCTGTTTTTCCAAACTTTACTTACTGTTTTTGAAAGCTGAGCATTGAAACCTAGAAGGCAGCATGTTAGCGTGCTGATAGAGTGAGTTCAGGTGAGGATGTGTTTCTTCTTTGCCTTCAAAATAAAGCTCTGGCTTCTTCTTTGACAAATAAACATTTTATAATAGCATATAAATGTTAGAGTATTTTTATCCAATAGCTATCCAAATGCCTCTTTTTAACCACAGGTTAGGTCAAATTATAGATCAGTAATTATCTATAGATAATAGATACTTTCAGATACTTATAGATAATAGATAATACAGGTACTAGATACTTTCATATCTAGTTTTCTTTTTCCTGAACCCAGCTGTTGATTTAAACCTTTTGAGGTTTTGGTCTGACTGCATTGGTAGTTATGACTAAGTCATGGAATGGGGAGGTAACATGTTGGTAACTTTGCTTTGCTTTTTATATCTATAGTTTTGACACTTCTGGTTCAGTCTCTGTTAATGCTCCAGAACCAGAGATTGTCAGCATATTGAACTGTCATTTCAGTGTTTTAACGGTGTTTTTGTGTGTATGTGTGTTTGTTTGTTTTAATTTCCTTAACAGAATGGGTTTTTATCTGCCCTCCCTTATTTTGGCTGCTGGTTGTGCATAATTCTGTCTGGGCAAATTGCTGATTATTTACGAGAAAAACAGAACTTGTCCACTGTTTGTGTTCGCAAATGCTTTACGCTAATAGGTAAGTACAGATCTCCACTGCTTGGAATGTATCATAGTATCAATATGGGAAAAATAAACTGAGATGGGATATTGTTCTGCATGAGCCTGTTCCCAGCCCTGTATTGTTCCGTGTTTTGTTGATTTCAGACTTAGTAACTGAATAGGAATACGCTTGCAAAATTTACAGTTGCTACCAGGGTAGGAAGACCAAATAGAATCCAAAATTATATTGACTAATTGGGAAGAGAAATTATCTGAAATTGCCAAGAGATCAACAAAATCAGGTTTTAAATGAACATGGTTTAAATGTTGCATTTAGAAAGGAGAAGTTGATGTTGATTCAAAGAGGGGGCAGGGGAAAGGACAAAAATAGATTAGGCACAGGATCCGCATAAGTTGCAGCCTGTTTGATGCATGCCCATCCTTGCTGCCTTCTCAATTCTGCTGATTCAATTTCTTTCTTTAAAGCAGCTCTTGTCATAAACTCTCAAGCATTCTTTATATTTTAAGCTTACATCTTTTTGGTTACATAGTGTACTGCAGGGCCTCACGCTCAGGTATGTACAACTGAGGGAGAAATATGCTGTTGTGTTAATAAAAGCATGTCTGCCAAAGTTAACTGCAGACTGGAAGCAGCATGCGCTCCTAGCTCATGACAGTTCCAGCTGTCCCCACTACCTCATGTGGCATCTCTAAAGCTAACGTGGGTTCTCAAAATTGTACAGGAGGCTCCAGTATAGATACTCAGATCTTGTAAATGTGAAATAAAACTCATTCTAGAAGGTGTGCCATTGTGGCTAAGAAGGCCAATGGCATCCTGGGGTATATTAGAAGCAGTGTGGTTAGTAGGTGAAGAGAGGGCCTTCTCCTCCTCTACTCCGCCCTGGTGAGACCGCACCTGGAATATTGTGTCCAGTTCTGGGCTCCTCAGTTCAAGAAGGACACAAAACCCCTAGAAAGAGTCCAGTGCAGGGAGTCTTAAGGGATTAAGGGAATGGAACACCTTCCTTACGAGGAAAGGCCAAGGGAGCTGGGCCTCTTTAGCTTGGAGGAGACTGAGGGCTGACCTTATTAATGTTTATAAATACTTAAAGGGCAAGAGTCAGGAGGACGGAGCTAGGCTCTTCTCAGTGATGGCCAGTGACAGGACAAGGGGTGCAAGCTGGAGCAGAGGAAGTTCCATGTGAACATAAGGAGGAACTTTTTCACTGTGAGGGTGATGGTGCACTGGCACAGGCTGCCCAGAGAGGTTGTGGAGTCTCCCTCTGGAGACATTCAAAACCCGCCTGGATGTGTTCCTGTGTGATTTAGTCTAGGTGATCCTGCTCTGGCAGGGGGGTTGGACTATATCTTTCGAGGTCCCTTCCAGCTCCTAATGTTCTGTGATTCTGTGTCTACAGGAGAAATATACATCTGTGTGTATGCGCACATATATATATGTATTTGTATGAACCCTTCCAGCTCTGCTTTATCATCATCTGCGGTGTTTGCTCCTGAAACCCAGAGAGTTAAATAGGGATAATTTTTTTGCAGTGCACTGTTTTCCCTACCAGTGTCAGTGTGACTTCTATTATTTTTATAAAAATAAGTAAAATTAATTTCTGAAGTCACTTTCAGTATATGTTTATGTTCTTTGCAGCTAGAGTGGATTTTTTCTGATCTGTCTATCATTTCCTGAGGCAGCAACAGGTTTGAAATCCATCTGCTCTTCCTTAATAGGTCCACTGTCCATCTAGTACAGTACCAGATTCTGTACACTAGGTGGTGGTGGAAGTTGTATAGAAAATGTGTACACAGCTTCAGAGCCTCTTAATGTCTGGTGTTAAAAGTCCATTGATTCTAGTATTTCTGTCTGAAAGGAATGATTGGACCTGCGGTGTTCTTAGTAGCAGCTGGATTCATAGGCTGCAACTATGCACTGGCCGTTGCATTCTTGACCATATCAACAACACTAGGAGGGTTTTGTACATCTGGCTACAGCATCAACCATCTGGACATAGCACCTTCGTAAGTATTGGCTGGGGATATTGTTAGTGCATGTGATACATTTCTGACCATTTGGGTTTTTTTGGTACTCCAAAAAATTGAGTGATTCCTAGGAAGTTTAGCTATGGGCCATGTACTGTACAGACGTGGAAAGTAAACATTGACAGTGACTCAAGTTTGCAGTTTTGAGCACTGTATTAGCAAAATGTGCACGTTTGGCAGAGGATATGATATGAACAACAGTTTAAAATAGTTCCATTTTTGATCTTGCATTAATAAATTATATATTTTCTGTAACTATATTTATAGATTTTTTTGTCCTATTTGATTCATGAACTTAATAGGGCAGTGGTTTTGGAAGAGTACAATACAACTGTTTCACTCATTTACATATTTCCATCTGAGCTGTCAGCCTTTAGCATGAATGTTACCATATATAAACACTGTGATACAGGCAAATTATTTGTATTTGAAAAATAGTCTATACACCAGTATGAAAATCTTATGCATAGGTGACCCGTTACCAGTAGGTGATGAATCAGATATGTACAATTGCCCTTAATGGACTCTAATTTTAAAGAATGGAAAGTTAGACTTCAGGCTGTAATTTCTCTACTGCATTACAGATTCAGAACCTGACAGATCCATCAGTTTCCTGAAGAGCATGGATGTATGTCTATTATTTTGAAAGTCCATATAAACATACATTGCACTCCTTTACAAGGAAAGGCTGAATGAACTGGGGCTGTTCAGCCTTGAGAAAAGAAGGCTAAGAGGGGGATCTTATTAATGTTAATAAATATCTTAAGTGCGGGACACAGGGTGAAATAGCCAGCCTCTTTTCAGTGGTCTGTTGAGATAGGACATGGGGCAATGGCCTCACGTTGGAGCACAGGAAGTTCTGCACCAATATGCAGAAGAACTTTTTCACAGTGAGGGTGCCAGAGCCCTGGCACAGGCTGCCCAGGGGGGTGTGGAGTCTCCATCTCTGGAGATATTCAAGACCCATCTGGACGCCTACCTGTGCGATCTGTCCTAGGGAACCTGCTTTGGCAGGGGGGTTGGACTTGATCTCTTGAGGTCCTTTCCAACCCCTATGATTCTGTGATTCTGTGAAAAGTTAACTACTTTGCTTTATCATTTGTTTACCTATTTGCAGTAGCACTTAGGTATGAGCAGGGTCAAATGACTTTATGACCAGTGAAGAGAGTATTTCTGTACTCATGTGTAAAATGAAAGAATCATGGGTAAGTGAAGAGGGGAAAAAACATTTGTAGAAATGTTACTTAGAAAAAAATTCTTCAGATCTGAGAGACCTTGAGTCCAAAGTGAAGATGGTATCCAGGCTTTGGCGATTGGAAGAATCGTGGTCATGGCCACAGCAACAGACAGGTTTTGACTTAACAGATGAATATGAAATAGTGGGAGCCCATTTAATCCTAGCAGGTGAGACTAGGTAGCAAGCAAGAGGGAAGGGTTTGGTGGCAAGCTATATAAACAGTGCGTACTATGAACTTAATATGAAAGCAGGAAGAATAGCTTCTGTGATGCATTCGGTTTGAAATCAAGTAGAATTAGTAACTTAGATGATGTAGTTAAAGTCGTGCATCTGCATTATTATAGGACCATGATACAACTTCTGTTTCAAGCTTAGCTTTGAAGAACTACAGCAGTACATTTCCTGAAACATTAAAACGTTGGCTAGGACTTGGAATTATTTTATGTCTCTGTTTAGAAATAGAAAACATAAGCATTAACATAAGAGGACTTTACTGCTATAAGTAACTTAATGACAAAATATGGATATCTGTGCAGTTTTCTTTTGCCTCCTTTTGTATGTGCAGCACCAATTAGTCTTTGTGTCATTCCTGTAATACTCCCCTGCACAGGAGCTTTTCTTCACTCAGTGCACAGGCTGGATCCTCCTCTAGAAATGAACGAGTGTTGTATAGAAAGGGAGACTGGCATTCATTCCTAAACCCTCTACCTTATAGCTGTAGTAGTTGGAGATCACATAATGGCTAAGGAAGGACATTACTGGAGAAAATAAGGATCATGTTTAAGGTAGCTGAACACTGCTCCTGAGAATTCAGTCCTTTCAGTCCTCTTTCACTAAATTTGCATGTGGTGAGTCAGTTGTATCAGACTGTAATGCAGTCATCTGTGAGGACTGTTTTCATACCCTCTGGCTTTAGGAATCTGGACTTTTAAAAGGTCTTTAGTTCTGAAAAGTGCTGAGGAATTCTTGAGGCCAGTTCAGACTATCATCATATGTAAATGGAGTCTGAAGCAGATGGAATCTGAACTTAAACATCTCACTTGAGAAGCTGATGTTGCATCCAGTCAAATTAATGTAGGCCTAGCTGATTTATTGCTTCTTTTCATATGCATCTTCAGGCTACAGAATTCTGATTTGCAAAAATGGTATTACTCAGAGTGTGGACAGAAGTCAGTGGAGCTGTGCTTTGAATATTGAATAACCAATGTTGTTAAATACTCTTAAACTGAGGATCTCAAATCAAGCATTCAGTAGGCACATACATTCTTAGCCTATGTTTTAATTTCCTATCCATAGGATGGGTCTCACACGGTTGTCTCCATCTCTCAAGAGCATTGTGCAAATAAACTAGTTTTGTGAAGAGCTCTCCTGTGAAGTGTTTGGGATTATTAAAAATTCTACTTGCATCAGCTGAATGCAATGCAGAAAGTAAGGCTTGGGTCCACGTTTTGAGCAAGCCAAGTGAAACAAAATCCTAAATAGGTTTCATCAAGTGAATACAATTCATCCGGTCCACAGAGTACAACACAGCTGTCACAGGAAAAAGGAAATCATGCAACTGCAGTGTGCTGCCTCTGTGAGGCATGTGCACAAGGAACTTCTGTGTGACAACTGAGGTTTCCAGAATTAGTGTTATGTGTGTTTTCTAATTTGAAAGATGCTTCACTTTGCATTTCCAATGTGTTTATTTCAAGGGTGAATTTGTTTATGATGGTGTACAGAGTATTTTAGGTGCTGAAAAAAACCTGCAAGACAAAAATCACACAGGACAATGCTGATACATGTCAGCAGGCATAATTAGATTCACTGCTGCTGATCCCTCTGACCAAATCCCACCCTATTCTTCCTATCCTCGACAAAGTCCTGCTTTTATTCCCTTTGCTTTTAAACCATAGAAGTTCCTCTAGCCCTTCTTTTCTCTCAGATAGGCTGAAGGGAGCATACTGATTATGAATGCAGGAGCGGCAGGTGTCTTCTTGTGATAGTTCAGGAACTTTGGCCCAGCTTTGCCTCTAGAGACAAATGGCCGCATGTGCAGGAAGACTTTCCTGGATGGGAACGTGGTCAGGATGGATACTTTCATTGAAATTCGTGATACTCTGTTCAGCACATGCATGCTTTAATTCAGGGTAAATCTGACCAAACAGAGACAAAGAAAGAAAAGGGCATGTCCTTGTGACAAAGGTCATAGAAAAAAAGTTTCTTCAAATACAGAAATACAAAAATATCGAAGACAAGAGGAAAAATAAGTTGCTTTTTTTTTTTCTCACCCTCCCTACTTAACTTCTTACAACTGCCTGAACTTTTGTTGGCTGAAATGGCCAAGGAAGACATTCAGAATTTCAAGGAAATGTGAATATTGTAGAAATCTGAAAGAGAGGTCTACATAAAATTGTGAAGGAAACCTCTGTTACGAGTTTACCCATTTCTTTTTTCCTTTATTTACTGAAAGATATTAGAATAACCAGAAGTGATTCAAAGCAATTTAAATATGCACTTAAATACGTATTTTAATTGCTTAAAAGTTTGCTGAATAGAATAGAAAGGGTCTCTTGTTGCTACTGAAACTTGCATTATACCAAAGAAATAATTATTATATTCACAGGCGCAAGTGAATGAAAATACTGATATTGAAGGAAAAAAATATTCACTGTGTGGTTTTGGTTTCTAACATGTTTTTATTATGCCATCAGTGTATTGAATTGGAGGGTGGTCAGGGACTAAATGCAGGCAAGATTGTTCTTGTGGAGAAAATGTATTCTATTATAGCTTTTTTTAATCTACATCAATATGTTGCCATCATTTCAATTTTTTAGTATTGCTGTTACTATGAGCCCTCATAATATTCCTGTGGTTCTGTTGTACACTAAACATTTCACATATCTGTTTCACTCTTGATTTCATTACCTAACTGCTCTGCAAGTCTGTTTGTATTTGGTTCACCCCACTATGCCATGAGAACCTGACCAAGAGCTTACTATAAATATCGCTCTACAGACATGTTGCTTTTTACTTTCCCATTTCACATGGGAGTCTCCACTGTGCTGAGGGAGTGGCATGGCAGTTATCTGCATCAAACAGCAAGCATTATCAAGGATGCAACTTATGTCAGAAACGCTGGGCATAACCAGAGCCATTTAGCCAGCAGTTGATTGGCAAAGATCTTTGGCAACCAGGGAAACTATTAAACTATGTTTAGTTTTGAAAGTGTATGTTAGCTGTAATGTAGTGCTTAAATACGTAGAAGGCAGAATGTATTTGGTTCCAGGTAAAGGTTTTACATGGAGCTTTGCTGTATGTGCTTCTCTTTTATACTTTCACATGCGGCTTCATAAAGGCCTATTAATTCTTAAACACTGACATAAGAAGACTACGTGTTGTGTTATAAGAAAACAGAATAATTTCAATTAAGGTATTTGACCTCTTTCTAAAATATGCTGCCATGCTTTGCCACTCTACTGGGAAGTAGAGTTGACTTTCAAGAAAAAAATCAACTAGTGTGCTAGATCACTGACGTTCTTTCTCATTATAGAAACATATCATTGGACTGGATAGATATATAGATACATATATATATATCACAACCTTTTGTAACAGCGCTGCATGCTTGAATTCCCCAGTTTCAGCAAATAAAAGTATCAAAGCTGTGCATCTATCTTTAGCAATGAAATTCTGTTTCTGGTACGTTAAAACCGGTGAGGACCCAATTTCACTCTGCTAAACAGCCTAAAATGTTGAACTGCAACTGGTAGTATTTTATATGATTCTTCAGCCAGCAAATCCACCTTGACTATCTGAACAACAGGGATCTGCGCTCTGATGGTTGGAAGGTTCTTACTTCTTTTCATCCTCTCGCACAAGACTGCACTTGTGGTACAGTTTCAAACATGATCTTTCAGTATTGCAACAGCCCTGTGAGAGAGATCTTCAGCTGCCTAGAGATGAGGTGCTGAGACTCATACATTAAGCAAGTTGCCAGCTTTTTTCAGCAAGTTTTTACGGCTGCTGGTGCATATGCATATCTACATGTGTGTGCTAGCATCAGAATGGAGCTGCGGGAATAGCAACCGGCAAAACTGGTTAAGGCAGACCCATTTCCGATTGGCTTTGACCCACAGAAAGCTGAGGGGAAGGCCTGCTGCAACGCTCTGAACTCAGGCCTTCAGAACATTTGCTCTGCAGTGTAAGCAGGGATATCCATCCGCACCGGTGACTACTGTCTTCTTGGGGGACGCTTTTTAGCAATGACATTTGAACCAGCTTAACTGCTGCCAAACAGCACTCTGCCATACTCCTTGTTGCCTTTCTGCTTCAAGGCGTGTGATGTTTCTTTCCTAACTCCTCCAATGGATCCATTCCAGGCAGTTTGGTTGTGGCTTAGCAAAGGGGATGTGGCTTTGGATTATGGATCCTGAGCAAAGCCATGAGTAATTTAAGTTAAATTGCATAACTAGCTGTTGGAAAAGAGACATATGTACCAAGTTTTCAGTGAGCTGTTACTAGAATAAAACCAAGCCGTTCTCACTGGAGTTTCTGTGTTTTAATTTGTCTGTGCATTCAAGATGAGGCCTATGTCATTGGGTTAGGCAAAATTGTTTCGGTGACTGAGAAGCGGGGTAAGTTAGTCAGCAATCTTGACAATTTCTTACAGGTATGCTGGAATTCTCCTTGGAATCACAAATTCTTTTGCTACTATCCCAGGAATGGTGGGGCCAGTTATTGCCAAGAATCTCACTCACAATGTAAGTCTGCTTACTCTTTTTTTCAGTGGTTACTTTTTTATCTCTGTTGAATGGAAATCCTGTCTTCTTAAGTCTGCAGTCATTAAATGAAATCTGGGTTGTACATGTAAGTTGTAGTGATCTGCTGCTATGAATGGCTTAATAAAGAAAAGTACAATCAAAGACCTGTGTAGGACTTCAAAAATTTTAGTGACTTCCCCCTTTTATTCTCTAGGAATAAATGGAATATGTTTTTATCACGGTACAACTCTGTTAAAATGCCAACTAGATGAGACAGCTGTGGTTTTATTTTAGCAAATTCAGAGAAGTTCTTATTCATTTCTTTTGGTTTTTTTAAATGTCTCTCCTGTGAGGTGTTGAGTTTTAAGGTCAGCATTTGTCAGATGAGTGAGGAGCTAGATTCAGATGTGTGGCTTTCCGAATGCATCCCTTTATACGTAGGTTATGGGATTGGGAACTTCTAAGATGTGTTAGTTTTACAACACACCTAAGTTTAACAGTGTTAGATTTGATTTCTAAGATCATTTAGACAAAGGATGATTTGGTGTTGAAAAAGGGAGTAAAGAGTTGTTTGAAATGTAATTTTAAAAAAATCAACTATATGAATTATTCTAAAATATTTTAAGAAAGGAAGATTGGAGGATTAAATTTTCAGAGTTGGTGATCACTCAAATAACTTCATTTAAAATTATACGAAAATATTCATTAATACATGAATCCAAATACATTAGTTCTTCCTGGCATTTTAACAAGTGAGATTTTTTTTGTTGTTTTGTTTGAGGATTTTTTTTTCCCCATACTAATGCACTGTTCTGGTTTTGTTCTGGTTTTATTCTGGTTTTGTAGTATTGTTTGTACAGTAGTCAGCTGGAACTAAAAAAAAAATAAAGAAGAAAACCAAGGCCTCAGACATCTGCAGATATTGCTTCTTTAATTAAAAGGAAGAAGAAAAAACCCCACAAATGGGGAAAACCCACAGTTCTTTGGTACCCATGTCTTAAGGCCTTTTTTAAATACCTTTTTTAATATTGTGAGGATTGAGTAAAGATAAAAATACCTGAGTAAAGATAGCTGCCTAGTTTGGGCTAAAAGCTTACAATTCCGGAATATTCACATGGTGGTTATAAACAGCTTACTGCATAGTACAGAGCACTTCAGCTCTTGGATCACCTGGCTGTTTCCCCTTACAGTAACATTCTCTGAGCGTTTGTGTAGCCTTTGTGCAAGTGTGAATTTTGATATGGAGCTTCTGCATCTGAGATTACAAACTGGTCCAGAGAGTCTAATGCAATTCTGATAGGACTGTGTAAGCTGTATTCTTAAAATGAAGTTGACTGTACTAGTGATTTGATCTTTTATAGTGCTTTTATGTTGCTATGACATCAGGCTGAATAGCATTTACATTTAAATAGGCAAGGCATGTAGCATTGATTTTAAAATTACTTTTTCTTGAGTGTAGAACTGCAAATTGACTGCATTTTTTTTTCTTCCCTCCCTTTTCACAGAATACTGTGGGAGAATGGCAGACTGTTTTCTATATTGCTGCTTCTATTAATCTATTTGGAGCAATTTTCTTTGCATTATTTGCAAGTGGAGAAGTTCAGGACTGGGCAGTCAGTGGATATCACCTGCATAGAAACTGAAAGAGATGTTGAAATACCAAAGCTGTGCTGAATCCCAATGTGCTAGAATTACGTGACCGGAAAAGTGCCTTCCCCACTGATGCCTAGGAGTCTTCAGAGCTTTTTCAGTTAAACTATTTTATCTGTATATCTTTTATACTGAAAACCATTTGACAGCATATGTGTGCTATTTCCTAACAAGAAACTACTTGGATTAAATATAACAGTTTCGTGCTAGGACTTGATATCAGATATATGATCAGAGACAACATTTTAAATCAGTGTGCTAGGCTCCAATTCTTTCCAGTTTTTTTATTAATATTTTCTGAATTAATGTGTAGGCAGATATTTGTTGATACTGAAATGAGAGGAAAAAGCAAAGTGATTATGTAGCACTGTAAGGAGGAATGGCATGCAACGAATCGTACCCAAAAAAGTGGTTTGATTGATACGTTTTTTGCTGTTTAAAAATCTAGAAGAGCTCTAGTTTTCTACAGTCTTTTATAATACTTTTATTTTGTCAGTGTTTTAATTGATGTCTAAGAAATGCACACACGATTTTATTCTATTTTACGCACAAGTTTTCAATATATAAACATTCCCTTTTTCATGAATGCAGCTCTACAATTGCTACAGAAACAATGAGGAAGTAAAACATACCATTGTGACTGACAGAATAAGCCATGTGTTGCCGTTCTCTGTGCTGCAGGTTTTTTAAATAGGCCTTAATTTCATTCAGCCATGCAAGGAAGAAGCAAGTGCAACTCTGTGGTTTAAATCTAGGCTGTGTGCAAGAGGGAACTAGAAATAGAACGTCTGCATGCTCACCTTAAAATAACTTTCAGTTTGGCAGTTCGTTTTCTGTGTCTTCAAATCAGTGCAGTGGGATTCTTTCCTCTTGCATGTAGATGTGCCAGCTTGTCAGTTTAAATGCTATAAAATAAGGCCACTATAGGGAATAATGAGGAAAATAAGTTCTCTTCTCTAAAAGCCTAGTTTTTTAGCTCAATAAAAGTAGAGTAAAAAAGAACTAGTGCAATAAGCTGGTGCTGTTAGTTTCCTATCAACGTAGAATTTGACACTCAAGAGCATCCTTTGCACAATATGCAATTAAATGCCACACAGAAGGATTAAATGAATTGTATGAAAACAGTGGCCTTGTTAAGAACAAGTGACTGAATAATCTTGTAGTCACAACGCAAAGGAAAAATTCCTGTGCCAAAGATTCCTGGATTGGATCAGTTACGTAAAAAAGAAAAATCACTGGGCTCTGGGTTTTTCATTTACCACCAATCCAAAAGAAAAGCCCAGTACTAAAGCTGCTCCAGTGGAGCCTACCTTCCTTCATTTCTAGGAAATGACATCTGCCTCTTCTTTTTAGCTTTAAGAGCCATTTTGTTTTGGCCTTCCTTGAGGTGTCATGTTCTGTGCCGGTGGAACTGTGTTTAAATGTGTGTTTGCATCTGCAGCATTTCCATAACAAACAGTGTGAAGTTTAGACAAAATTCGTAGTTTTTCAGTGAGAGTCTGTTAAAGCTATATTGTGTCTTCAGTGTTTCCACAATAAATGGAATGACTATTTACATGTGCGTCTGTTGTTGAAAATTACTATTTCCCTGAAGTTAGAGCACCATATTCAGAGTATGCTGAATACGACTCGTGACTGAGGGATGGTTAATATTTTCCTGGAAAATTACCTGCTTCAGAAGGTTCTTGTGTATCTTTACAGGTGAGTTCTATCTTCTACCTGTTACTGTAATTAAAAGAATACTTTCACTCTGCATTTATAAAAAAATTGTGCTCTTTTGGTAGCCTTGGTTAAAAAAATAAAAAAGCTTCTGGATATAGATTATATTAATTTATGCCTTTGCTTTTCTAGAGGCCATGAGCAGTGCAATATATGGGCAGGGTTGCTATTTCGCCTGTTCTGAAGTTGGAAACTTCCATGCTTTCAGAAAGTGGGACTGAAAAAATGGCTATAAATCCTTGTATTATTTCTAGACAACAAGCTACAGTTAACTCAGTAGCACATATCTATATCCAGTTTTATTTTTATAAGTCTCAAAACGTAGTCTGGGATTTTTACTCTTGATCAGTGATGCTTTTAACCCTTAAGAAACAAGAAAACCCCAGTTAACACTTAAGTTTGACCTTTCTCGCAAAAAGGAAAAGTGGCAGGAAAAAGCTGTCAAAATATTTTCTACTGATCATGATACTGTTTCAGTTGCATTGCTATATTAGCACAGCTTGCTTTGTCAGTTTAATCTGTTTTAAAAAAACATTTCATTTTCAGAAGTAACAAGTGTTTTGAGTACCTCTTGTTTCAGTTCACCTGTGTGACACAGGATCTTGACAAACATTTGGCAGGTTTTTTGTGGTGACTGTTTTCTTGAAAGCATTTGTGATTGTTGGTTTTTTCCTGTGTTTCCTTAACAGGTATACCAAAGTAGTTGTGTGCTCTATTCCATCCGGAAACTTCTAAGTAGGATGAAAACCTGGACTGAGGGAAGTTGGTTCAAAACGAGGTTTCAGAGCAGGAGTTGAATTGCTGCTGTGGAAGCAGGTCTTAGTGTCACCAGGTATTTTTAAGTGCATTCTCCTCAATGTCTTTTTCTGACAGAGTTCTGCTTAAGTATTTTTTGGAACACTTAGTGCAGAGTTCTACCAACAGTAGTAAGAGAAGTGGAATAACTCTTCACAGAATATTCTATAGCATGTAGCATAGGTATTTACCTGAGATCTGAAACTGTCTTTTACAGCTTGGGAAAAGCCTGTAAAAGCTTTTTTCAAAAGCTTTCCTCAAAAGAGGTAAGGCCATGAAGTAATGCGTGTGTTTTTTCAATTTGCTGTTTTCATGTTCCAAGAGTGCTGTCAGTCATGCACCTTAAAGAAATATGAAGTATTTGATACACAAAAATATGAGTTGATTTATGCAGGCTTCTTTGATGCTAAAGTAGTGAAGGTTTATAAAGCTTTCATAATGTATAGGCACCCATGCACAGCGCTTGCTCATCTACATGTTCCTCTGTAACAGGTAACAATGGTATTTGCTATCTCAAAGGGTTATCTTGATTCATTTCCCAGAAGTTAAATTGTTCCTGGGATGTATCTTTTTTCTGGCTTCTCCTCTCAATCACTTCTCTATTTGCCAATTTTCCCTCTTCTGCTTTCTGGGAATGTTTGATTCTGTGATAAACGAACTAACCTTTGAGTTTAACAGGTCTTCCACTATTTTTAGTATTTCTCAGTACGGGAAGCTCTGAGTGAACCAGCCTACACAAAACAAAGATAAGTGAGAGAAAGTTCATATGAGAAGGTAGCATCTTCTGTTACATCACTTAGAATGTCTGGGAAATATGCTTTTAAATTTTAAGCCTCTTCTTTTACATTATGAGCTCAACCATCAGAACTAAAAAATCCTAAAAGATCCTAAGAGGATTTCCTATTTCTCCTAGGTACCTGTATCTCAAATAGCCAAATGCCTACTCTTTAAATCACATGATCTGAGAGCAATCAAAAAACAAATCAAAGTGATTCTCACTCATGTAGTTGTCAGCTGGCCAAATCTTTTTCTGAGACCTGCCAGTAAAGATGCTGTCTCTATTAGCACAAAGGCAGCAGCCTGAGTTTATTCTGAAGATGGCATGTGTGACTTGAAGCGAAGGAAACGCTATCATTTGACATGAATGATTTCGTATTAACACATTTGCTATTACTGTGCTCAGTGGGAGCCACATCAGCAGTAGTGTTCTGACCAGCAGTGAAGTAGACAATCCGGAAGATGGAAAGAGGTTCTCATTGGAATAAGTACATAGAGAAGTTGGTTAGCCTTGTGTTGGTCTCTCTTCTATGAAGAAATATCATGAACCATTTTTTAAAAATACATTTGTTTAATCTAGCACATCAGAGCATGCCAGAGTCAGCTTAAACCTGTGCTGATTTGCCTGCTTCATGCCTCGCTCCGACAACAGTTATAAATATTTCTACAATTCTGTATGTAATGGACCTTATATTTATAATTCTGAAAAAATAGCTTAAAGGGTTCATTTATTTACACTTGCAATGTGATGGTGTGTATAGTCTGTGCAGAAGTAATTCTTGCCACATTTAACACAGGACTTAAACAGTGAGTTTCATTTATTTAAATTTCTTGCCCCCCAGCCATCAGAGTTGCATGTAACCCCAGTAAGTGGCTTATGTTAGGGTCATAGTTATTAACATATTGTAAGATTCAAATAGCCAAAAAAAAAAAAAAAAAAAAAGAACTGCAAGAAGGCACCAATAGCTGTGTAGTAAGTAAAGGTGGGAGCACACAACGGCATGCCAGAGGATAAAAAAAATGCTGCCTTGGTTGCAAAACTTAAACCAGCATTGGAACATTGATACTTCTCCTTCATAAGCTGCCATAATGGTGGTTGATCATACATCCTAAACTAAACCTGCATCTATGTGATTCAAACCCTTGAGATAGAAATTGGCGGGGGTATATAGTATGATCTGACTGAATGCAAGGCTTGGTAATTTCTAAGCTGCAATACACATCTGGACAACGTAATTCTCAGATGAGTCATAATTCAATCCAGTGAATATTGTTTTGGTTTTATTTTTGACAAAAGTTATTTCCATGTGAAATGTTACCTGTTTGGCCTTATCAGTTAAGCAGTGCTGTACTAAGAGTCATGTCTTACTCTTGAGAAGTAATTCTTTTTTTATCCTGTGTAAGCTCCAAAAATGCTGAAATTATTTTTGCTTCTCAGTAGCCTACTTAATGAGGTTGCACATTGGCAGAGTTCAGTCCTGGATCAGATACAAAACTTTAACTCAAGTAGTCGAGCAATCAAAAAGAAGGTTCAGGTACCGATGCGCATTTTCAAGTGAATGCAGATTAACTTCAGAATAATTGGTAACTTTACTTTTATTGCAACATCACCTGTACAAGGTTGCAACACACAGCAAGAGAGGGTGTTAAGGGAGTTGCCCAAGGCATAGTAATGGGAAGAAACTGTAGTTTATTAAGTCAAAATTCTGGTTGCCTTCCCTTCCTTTTAAAAGATCACTGTTTGCTATAGAGTAGAGCTGAGTGAAGAGTGCTACCAGCCATTCATAAAGTGTTTTCGGAAGGAAATTTCATGAAAGGAATTTCTTAAAATCTTTTTTGTAGTACACAGAAGTTTCCATATGGCTGCTTCAGAACAGGAAATGAATATATTAATTTCTCTGGTCTTTTTCTAAATTAATTTCTAATGTAGGCGCTTAATAAGCTTAGCTCAGTCAGACTTGGATATCGTCATGTTTTCTGGTGGAAAACATGGTTCTGTTGATATTTCTCTGACAACCTCATCTGCTGAAGCGTTCTACCAGTAAATGACTAATCTATTCCTGAATCATCTTGCTAGTTGGGAAGACTTAATAGATGAGGAGCCAGAGGGTTTGTTTGGTTTTGATTGGGTAGGGGAGGGAGGGAGAGGGGAGGCGAATGAAAAGAAAAAAAACCCCAAACCCACAACCATCTTTCTCCCACTCTTTCTTTCCCTGACCGTCTCAGCTTCGTGGAGAACAAGAAGCGACAAGTGCTTTCCCTATCTGCAAGTTTAAACAGTCTCTGCTGGAGGGGGGGGAAAAAGAACTTGCCATGTATTCATTTAAAAGAAATTAACCAAGAGTCCTGTGCAACTGATAATTTGTGTACAATTTCAGGGAAAAAAGGTAGTCTAAAAATCACAGGTAGTTTTTGTGATAATGTGATGATACTGACAGAATCATGAAATGGAGCATATTTTGCAGCTTAATTCAAGACTGACATGACCTGTCCAGTGTTTAACAGGCATTTAGATAATGCTCTTAATAATATGCTTTAACTTGTAGTCAGCCCTGAAACAGCCAGGCAGTTGGACTAGCTGTTCATTGTAGGTCCCTTCCAACTGACATACTTCTAGTCTAGTCTACTCACATAATTGTGCCAGTTCTATGGAGCATAAGTAGCTCTAATGCTATTATTTAAGCAAAACCACTTCAACTGCCTTTTTCATGAAGGGCTAGGGGTGAGGGGTGAGGGAGAGGAAAAGAAAAAAAAGATGGCACTTCCTTTAATAACACCGAAAAGTGTTTGTTTCTGAATGATCTTAAAATTAAATTGTATGAATGTACAAAATGGCACCAAGTGAAATCTGCTTTTGACTTGACTGACTTACGATGCTTTCAAATTTGCATCCTATGTGTGGTCAGTGCCTCTTGCATGTTTGTTTTGTTTACCTGGGAACATACATAATAATTTTAAGGGGGAGGGTGACTTTCATTGTCCATTAGAGAGGAGGTAATAATATGTTTCCCTGCTCAGATATGATGGAAAATAAAGCCCATGGCAATTATAGAGGAGTTTGTAATTTGCCACAGTCTGATTTGCCATCAGGTCCCTGTGATTACCTTCATCATAACTGAATTTTATTTTGCACAGTCAAGCACTGCTTTTGCAGTCAGCAGGCCGGACTGAAGGTCTCAGACCATAGCTGGGTAACTGGTTCAACTGTAAGCTGAAGTATGAATTCATTTGGAATGGCTATGGAAGGGCTTAATTTCTTGTTTGGAGTGTTGCTTAGTTAGTGCCGTCTTTGTCTTTTTTTAATTCTGGATTTAGAGATGTGCACATTTTGGAATCTACTTCCAATGCAGTTACTTATGTTAATGTTTTCTGTTCTGAAAATAACTTCTGTTTAAGCTTAAAAATCCTTCTGTGGAGAGAATGAGAAATCAAGGTATTTGAATTGTTAATGCATAGCTGGTAGAATTGCTAAGCATCTCCACATGGTTTTGAAAGTAGAGAAAGCTGACAAATATAAGATGTATGTAGCAATAAAGAAGGATCATGCTGTAGAAGAACATTCACACAGGGACAGTGGTGTTAATTTCACATCTCTCTGTAGAGTTTTGTTGCTGCCAATGGTACTTTTAAGTAGTTATTGAGAGCTAAGCTCCTGCTAAAGTATTTGCTGTAGTATGTCCTAAAGGCAAATCAGCAATGGAGACGGCACATGACAAAGCTGTGTTGTCATCTGTAACTGGTGAAGTCCACGTTGCCAGCGACAGAACTCACAGTTCTCTGTCACAGGCCTAGCCTATCCCTCCTCCCATGAGAGAAGTAGGCTTGTATTCCTGCAGGCAGAGGGTGGAAATCACACTCATTCCCCTTCTGTCACAGATGGAGGGGGAGGAATTAAATAATCAGCATGTGCTCCCTGTATTTAGAGAAAACAAGCAGCTGGTTTTTTGGGGTTTTTTTTTTGTGTGGCCAGCCCACCTCATCAGTCAACTCATCCTCAAGACCTGAGAACAAGGACTGCGTGGTGTTTGTGGAGCTGTGAAAGGTTTAGAAAGAAAATGAGGGTACCAAGCAGCTGTATATCAAAGGTCTATGTAGCTACCTGTGTGCAGCCAGCACCTTTTAATGTAAAACGTGGACATAGGTGGGCATAACTGTCTCTGGAGCTGGGCGGCAGCTGAGGTTTTGACTACCCCAGTGAAAATGCAAGCAGAATGTGTTTGCTCTAGCTTAGATGTAATAGATATCTAATAACTTTGCGTGCACTGCTACATTCTTGGGATTGAAATTATCCATTCTTACTGAAACAGGCTGTGAAAATCAATCCAGAGCAGTCGTCTTCAATCACACTAAAATCACAAGCCCCAGAAGCAGTGATTCCTCCCCCCCCCAGCTCTCCCCTTAATGGGGGTGCTAACATCAAAGGTTACTTTTGACCATTGAAATACCAACTATATTAAAGCAGCAGTTGAAATGCAAGCAACCAGTCTGAATTGCTGGAATTGAATTATAAGCAGCTGGCTTCATTTCTAACTGAGGATCTAAGGGTAAAAAAAAAAAAAAAGGCAACAGACCAAAACAAAATTCCAAACTAAATCCATCTGTCTGCTTCTGCTCAATGAAAGTTGAATCACAAGTGTGTCACTTTGAAGCTCAGATGAAAAGTTTCACTGTTCAGAGAACGTACAGCTAGTACAAACACACGTTTGCAAAGGCAGACGTCTTCCTACGGGAGACAAAAATAAATCTCTCTACAGGTTTCCTCTTCCTCTGGGCCTGTCTTAATTCTTCTGAATCACCAAAAAGAAAAAAAAAAGATGCAAAATCAGAACCGTGAGCACAGATGGCTGGTTACTGTGCAGCTCCCGTTGTTCCGAGGAGTTTGCTGTTTGACTCGTGTCTTTTCAGCTGAGTCATGAGGTATAACTATGCGGCTGTACATTTCTTTGTCTCGGGGCGCCAGGCAAGGAGGCTGCTGTGCAGCACAGCTATCTCTGGCAGCGAGGGAACACAAAAGCCGGGATTTAGAGTGCGCGGCGGGGCAGTGCTGAGCTGGTGCATGCTTCCGCAACAATGGAGCCTGAGCCATGGCAGGCCCCTGCCCCAGCGCCGCTGTCCTCAGCCAGCACCCCCTCTCCCACCCACCCGGGAGGCAGTTTCACTCGCGTGTAAGAAGGTGCAGAGGACAATACAGATAAGGCGTTATAAGAATTCAAGGCAATTGGGTGGAAATAATTTCTCCTAAAATGTTGATCCTTCAAAAATCTAAGGTCAGTTAACACAGTCAAAATTATTTACTTTCACTGTTTGCGTGGTGCCTTTACTGCACTTGATTTTAATCCGAGAACTACTCCCAATGAAATGTACCAGACATTCCCAAACAGGCCTCAGTCATGCCTCAAAGTATTCTCTGAGGCTCCTCCACCCCCTGTCCAGTCTTTGAAATCATAGTGTCCAGCTGCAACTGAGTCCTTGGGCCTTCGCTGTAAATGAACATGGCTTCAGGTTGAACCCTGACTTTTGTTACCATCCTCCAGAGGAAAGGCCTGGCATGGTAGTTCTGCCCTGTAAGGGTTTGAGTAGACCCACTTGATGACTTCAGTAAGAAAAATTACCTTAACTGGGCAGAATTGTGTTGGTTAGTGATACATGAATGACGTATGAAGAGCCAGTCTTTAGTGTCCCCATCTGAGTGACTTCAAATGCTTTTGGCACTGTAGTGCCTTAATACCTTTGCTCCTGAGATGGTGTAGTGTAACAGGCAGCTATTTGGAAGAGATGGGGAGCCGGGGCACGCCTGGAGAGCAGGAACCAGCACTGCCAGTGACTTCCTGCTCTTCAAGGCCTCGGTACAATGCAAATGAGGGTCTGCAGCCCCAAAGCTTTAAAACATCAGCAATTGGCCTGTGATTTAAATGAGCAGGTTTATTTGTAGGTGAGATGTGAGGGTGAATGGCTTTCTCTTGTTATTTTTTGTCAGGCTACATAATACAGTTGGTTGCAGTGCAGAAGGTTCTCACATCTAGTAAGCAGGTAACACAGATGGGGAACCAAAAGCTAAACACTGGCTAATTTTTTATGAAAGCACAAACTAGGAGTCTGGAAAGGGGGAGGCTCTGGCACAGTGATAAGCAGCATCACTGGGAAGGGATTCTAGCCCTGGGTAATGCTTCCTCCAGCAAAGGCATCTGGTCAGTGCAGTCTCTGTTTTCTGCATAAAATTAGATTCACGTTTTATATGTCAGCTAAGTTAAAAATTATTGTTAAGGACATCAGTATGATGCAAGTCTGTTTTTTTCAGTTAATTGGCAAATTGGCAAATATGTAACTGATTCCTAGTATAGTGTGATTTTGCTTAGTATTTGGGAAAAAGAAAATATTACTTAAACTCTTATTTTTTGTGTAGAATGTGAGTCAGTCATGTGATCCTTCCTAATAACCTGATATTTTATTTGGCATCCACACAGCAGCTATTCACATTTAAAACAAAATTCAATGATCAAAGTATAAAATATGAGAAAAGGCAGGTGTAGATTAAGCTGTCTTGCTTAGCAAGGAGAGGGGAATTAAAAGGCGGAAGCTTGTGTGTTATATACAGCAAGTGGTATGGCTCATAATAATTCTCAGCGCGGGGGAGTTGTCTCTAGAGTTGCAGTAAGTTTCTGACTTCCAGAGCCAAGTGATTGATTTATTCCGGTTAATTCTTCTTTATTTCCAGTCACCAAGCCTTCTGCCATGTTATTCCACCAAACTGTGGAGGTGAAAACCTTAAAATCACTGCACCTGTGGCAAAGTTTTACATTTAAATCCTTGTTTCATCTCACTCTCACTGCAGTCAGGGACTTCTGGCAGGCTGGGCTGGACTCCCACCTCTTGCTTGCTTTCCTCGAGTTGAAAGGGGCTCATGATGATTTTTCATTGTTTTGGTTTTAGGGTTTTTTTTAGATCTGTAGTTTCTGTTATGCTCTCAACAAATGTGGCACTGCAGTAGAAACTATATATGCCTTAAATTAACCAGAGAAAAAATGTGGTTATACCAATAAATGTTTTGCTTGCAGCTCCAGCTGCAGTAATATGAGACCTGCTTTTATTCATCCACTGGGAATTTTGTGTCTATTTTGAAACCTCTGACGTGCCTATTAGAAGGTAACTGAGAAATGTTTGCTGACGCTCTCAAGTACAGTGATGACAGACCTATTTTATATTTTTTTTTTAAACCTTGTGGGTACTTTTGGACTGAGACTTGCCCAGCATGTTATAAGAACAACAGGATTATAAATCACACTTAATCGTTATGGCTTACCTTGAAAACCAGTTCCACTGCTGCCTGCATGGTAGCAGGAGCAATTTCTGTTCTGTTGAGCATAGCTGGATAGAACCACCTCAAACCATCCTCATATGTATGTTACGGGAAAATGCTTGTGATACGCTGTATGCTATAATGAGTATCTCTGGTAATCTGTGTAGTGAAAAACAGATTTGGGCTTTTTTACACGTTTGTGGTTTCTCTTTTCTCTTTCACTTTGAATTAATCTGTACTTTCTGCATTGAAAACAAGAGTCTCATTCATAAATGGGTAACTTTTGGAACATGCCCCTATATCCCATATATTCTGTGGACAGTAGGAGCGGCCCATAGGTAAATGTGATATAGATGTTGCTTCTGTTGCAGGCACAATCTGCATTCCTTTGCTCTGAGCCCAGTCAGAGCAAAATTACTTCAGATGTTTCACTGTTGCCACTCTGGGAGACACCGACGATGCGTTTGGAAACTTTGCTGGTTTGGCTGACACTCTAATTTCAAAGCCACGGCACAGGTTATTGTCATAGTTTTATTTTCATACTGCATTTTAAGGAAGCCTTGAGGTAGTTTGTCTCACAATCCAAAAAAGTCACTCTTAGATCTCTCCTTTGCAGTGACAAACCCACCCCCCCTTCCACAGGCTGTACTTTAGGCAGTCGCTGGATATCAAAATGCATTATGTCTGGGAGAGAGAAAATATGCAAGAATGGAGTGCTCTGTAAAATTGAAATGGAAAGCATATTGGGTTGATAGGCTTTTTAAAAAGCTACTTAAGAACGTAGATGACAGAGTATTATCAACTTCTGCTTAAAGGGTATGTGTATTAGCTTAACCACCCTGAAATACCAAAACCCTGGTTTGGCTTCTCTAAGGCATAAGAACATGGTGGCATGGTGGTGCATAAGATACTTTCTCTTTTTTTTTTTTTCCTAATCTCTAAGTAATATTCAATGAAAATTAAACTCTGGATTCATTTGGGAACTTCTGTAATTGTTGCTTATTCAACATCTTAATTAATTGAATAGAAAGTGAACAATACTGATCAGATCTAATTATTTCATATTACCATTAATTGAACTGTGTGTGTACCTGGGTGTTGCCTGTTGTTGCTTGCATGCTTTGAGATGGTACCCTTTAAGTCCCAGCACACTTTAGCAGGCATTGTAGAAGTGTAGAGCAAGAAAAAGAAAGAAAAAAAAAATCCTACACAATTCCTGGTTCAGAACTCCGAATTCAGACTGTAGAGGTGTCACAAGATTAAGGTCACTCTAAGATGACTAATGGTCTCACCTTAGTCATGTGCATGGTGAAAAGTAATATAATATTGTTGTCGATTTATGAGGTTGTAAGTTATTCTTTATGCATATTGCCATTGAGTTCTCTGCTGAGTAATGAATGCTTAAGAAATAGCAGTGGAGAAATAGACTTGCTGTGGAAAAACAGTCAGAATGTTTTTGAAAGAGGTAAGTATATTTTCACAAGGTTTAAGCCTGGCACGTAGGTCTGGCCTTCTTCGGTATGTGTGTAGTATGTGACACATAAGCATCATGGCTGATCTGGGCTAATGGCCACATAGCTTAGTCAAGAGAATAAATAAGAGTGCCATTTTGTAGCTAATCTGATGTAACTAAGCCTTGCCACCTAAATGATGTATCTGACTTCCTGTGGGCTGAATCTGGGGATCAGGTAACCATGGAGTTAATTTGGTCAACTGGGTGACTGAATAGAAAACTAAAACAAACCCCGCAAGCTTTCCTTTGGATAGCGTCACTGCTCTCATTCCCCTTTCAGCTGTGCAATCACTAGATCCAATGGAGGAGATCTTTGGATAAAGGAGAAATG
Organism: Zapornia atra; assembly: GCA_013400835.1. Taxonomy (NCBI): domain Eukaryota; kingdom Metazoa; phylum Chordata; class Aves; order Gruiformes; family Rallidae; genus Zapornia; species Zapornia atra. The sequence goes on along the minus strand of VZTU01006444.1, from coordinate 348,992 downwards.
CATTTCTTCTGGCAGGTATTCACAGCTGCATAGGTTTCATTTTGACATGGAGTAACACCTTTCAACTTGCTGAACTCAGATGTAAGCTTTAGAGAGGGAATTAAATATTTATTTTGGAATAGACTTTCCTTTCATATTTTCTGTATTACGGTTTGTCTCACCCACGCTGATCGCTGGCTGCTTCATAGGAATGTCATTACTCTGAACTGTTGCTAGTGGATGCTGTTTCTCAAGGACATCCCAGAAGGAAAGGCGAAAGCAAGTGAGCAAGAGTTTCTGCTTCCTTTTCTGCTTCACATGGGTGTGTGAGCGTTGCTGGGCAACATGACTCACAGCATAGCTTTGTGAAGTCAATGGGACTGCATTAGCTTGCAAAGCAAGTGTAACTGTTTCCCATAAATAGTGATACTGCACTTTGTCTCTAATGACTCTGCAAAGCTAAGTTTAGAGAAGGAGCCAAGGTTTGCTTTCTAAAAAGCAGTATCTCTTTACAACCGCCATTTCATTCATGTACCCCTGCTTTAGATGGTGGGGGTACCCCCATTTAGATGTGGGGGAGCCACTGCTTGTGTGCACTCCTACGTCCTTTGTAATTACAGCGCTTGTACCTCTATGTCGTGTGCACACACAATTCGGTTTTCTATGGTGAATGACAAAGTATGTACATAAAACAGCTGGGGGCTGATTTAATATCCTCTGTGCTGAATTGGAAACAGCATACAGTATTAAAAACTCTGGTCACTTTAGGAATTGCACAGACTGTGGTATGGAGACTGCCCAGGAACCAAGATAGACCTCCAAGGTCTTCCCGCTTTGCACAAAGGGAATCCTTTGATTGCTGTTCACGGTTTCAGCAGTACAGGCTATCTCCTGCTGTGAGGAGAAAAGTTCCTGTTTCAGGCACCAGAGGACAGTAACACAGGGCTTGCTCCGATCAATCAGTTTGCACTTCTCGAACCCGTACTGGCTTTTTTTACCTGTTTTACTTTTACCCTGGCCTGTGGGACAGACACCTCTCTTGGCTCAAGCATCAGTCTCTTGCAGTTTGCGTTCTTTGTGTCTGTTCCCCCCCTCTGTATCCCCTGTCATCATGGCCTGACAGGATGGCGTGTCAGCCTTGGCTCCCCTTCATTATGAGATTTGGCTTCGGTGCAGAGAGCTGACTCAACACCCTTTCCCAGTCTAAAGGGGCTGAAGTCTACTTTTTACAGCGGGTGGTACAAGCTTTTAACCTCTGAAATGCCATCCTGTGGGGACTGCCTCGCAAAGCCACAGCTGTTGTTTTCCACAAGGATTGTTGCAGAAGGGACTACAAAGTGTAGCAGTGGATAGGGCTGACCTCCCTCCTAATGTTCCTTAGTTGATAGTTCCTGCCATGGTATCACCATGGGAAAGTCATGTGCGCTGTTTTTTAGCGTTCTTCTGGTTGTTGTTTAGAAACTGCCAGAGGAAACCAAACATGTTTTCCAGCATTTCACTGAGATAAGAAAGCAGCACTGAATAAATGCTTTATAATGCCGTGCCAGGACCTACTCCATTTCGAACGGCTCTAACATAACCTGCCACGGGCAGTGGCAGGGTGAGTGGGCAGTACAAAGTTTCTTCTCCTATCAATTTTTAGCCTGACTCTCCCTTGGTAAGAGCTTAGGACTGACTAGTCCATTTCTTTTCACACCTCTCAATTATATTAGGCTAGCTTTTTGGTTTAAAATAAAATGTATCTGATCATCTAGTGCAGAGGATGGGATTTATACAGCTAGATGCATGATTAGTGGTTGAAATATTTGTGGATTCCCATTCAGATGTGACTACTGTAACTAAAAAAATTGACCTTCAGCTGATAGAAACACATTAAAGACCTGGGGAGATTTCCTTACCAATGTAAACTACGTAGGCTGGAATTATGCTGTAAGAAATTAATTCGTGATCACACAGGTCTTCTAAGTAATGTAAACCTGTGGAAATTGGCGCTTGAAGAGACTTTTGGATATTTAATCCATAGGTAAGGAAGCATTTGTCACACTCGAACCATTTCTGATAGGTATTTAGGTGCTTGTAGAAAGTTGGGTACTGATGGGTATTCCACAGGCTGCCCACAGAATCAGTTCCAGTGTATTTGTCACTAGGTATCGTCTTGAAGTTTGGCTCCTGAGATGGTCAAAGTATCTCAGTAGATGCTTTAATGAGTGCTAAGTAGAGTGGAACATTTATTTTGCCTATCTTACAGCTCTTCTGTTTATACATATTGGTATGTTTGCTTTTTTCACAAGAGTAGGGCAGTGTTGACTCATGTTCATTTGTGATCCACTCTAACCCCAGGCCCTCTTTGACAGAACTGCTGGCCAGCTGCGACTTCTCCTGTGTTTGTGCAGTGAACTGTTCCTTAAAAAGGGCAAATATTAACCTTGATTTATTTCTCAATTATTTTAGACCATTTCTCTAACCTGCCCATGTTATTCTGAATTCTGTTCTTGACTTCTGAAGTGCTTAGCGCTCCTCCCCCCAAGTGTGCAATTTAAAATTACATTTGTGTGTAATTATAGCTGTATATCTGTACAGCAGAATAGCGTCTGTGCCCACAGAGACTCATTTGATATAACCTTTCATAGTGGTATTAGCAATTATTTTGAGCCACGTCTGTCATTGACAACATGTGATCGTCAGCTGGTCTTCTGCACACCTATTATTTTGTCCAGTTTGCTGAGCTTACTTATGCAAGTTACCTGTAAGGAGCGTCAAATATTCCCTTAAGTTAAACGATATCCACCTCTCCCCCTCCCTGAGCCTGTTAAACCTGTCACAGCAGAAAAGAATAGTTTGATGCAATCTCCTCCTGACAAGCCTGGGGTTGTTACCAACTTATTATCTTCTAAAAATAGTTAATTTCTTCCAATATATTTTTCCAGGAATTTAAAATAGACCCACTGTTCCATAACAGTGGACAGTTCCAGTTCATGTGTGTGTTTTTCTGTTTTTCTCCTCCCTCTGCCTTTTGAAGATAATAAATAGTAGCCCTGAGATAGCTTCATCTGACGAAGTACTTCAGAGACTGTTAGATCCATTAACTAAAAGCAAAGGTATCATTTTATGTAAACATCCCCTCCAGTTTCACACACACACTGCCCCATCAAGTTCTTTATTGTGTTTTGGTTTTTTTCACTAATACCGTTAAATATGGAGCACTTCTTCATCTGTTGACTTCCTGCTTTTAGCAAGCTGGTCCCACTGTTCATTGCTGATTACAAATAACAGGCTTCTATTTCTACCCTAATTTAGCTACCAACAATCTTGGGTCGTCTTATGCCTTTGTGCCCAGACTCGTGGTTCTTCCTTTACAGGATTTTCTGTCTTGTGGAATTCAGGAGACTAAACCAAACTTCCTTTTGGTAAACTCAGTATGGATTAAACAGGTCAGGTGTAAGTACTTTTCCAGATCTAGATTTATTCCCATAGCTCTTCTGTGAAACCTTTCTAAACTTTAATGGTCTCAAATCTAAATTCACTGAATACATGTCAAGCATATGCTATCCACACTCCATCTGAGCAAAGCTTCTAAATCACCGGTTCTGCACCGGTTCTGGTTACTGCGGTTACCACACAGCAAGAATGATGGACCCATGATTGCAGTGGAATCTAATGCTAAGGCCTGAGTGATGCCAGGACTGAAAACCACAGCAACATCAAGATGGGAGAGTGAATAGCAGATGGCACTTCAGCTAAATGGCTGGACATGCCTGCACCGTCCTCACTAGCCCAAGTCTCAGGTACTGCCCTCCTTCTGCCTTTGGCCTATCCATACACTGTCTCCAATTTGTAACATATTTTTGCAGTCTGGACCAAAATCACCTTTATTATGTTTCTCTTCCTTGCAGCCATACGTGGCATCTCTGGTTTTCTTGTTTTATATAAACCCTTTCTCCGAGTCTACCTATGGACTGTCTGCCTCTGCTTTGTTTAGAAGAGGCAGTAAGGGGGGGAATGCAAAAGGATGGGAGATGAGAACTGGGAATTACAGGTTTTCTGTTGGTGCACTTCCAGCTTGCTAAGTGTACAAGCCAGCTCCAAACTGTCTACAGTGAGAGGCAGCAAGATTAACCCTATGAGCAGACACACTGAGGAAAACTCAGTTGCTGTGGGGCTCAACAGAGAACTCTAAAATACATGGTCAGTGGGTGAGGAGTTGAGGTCCCACTTAAAGGTTTCATCACAGGCTTATTAGCATAAAAAGACAAATACCTTGCTTTTCACAATATTATTCTTAGCACAAGAGACCGGAGCTTTAAAATGAAATATTGGAAGTTCATGATACACTGAGAACAAGAGCCAAGCTGGCCTCACCCGGGGGATTTCTGTTCAGTAACAGCCTCTTTCTTTATGCACAATGCCTTTTTTTTTAATTTTTTTTTTTTAATGCTGCCATGTAGGTGGTTCTTTAAATGCAACTCCTAGAAAGGCTTTCCATTGATTTAGGGTGTCTGAAACGTGGTAAGATACAGTAAAAATGTGATTCCATTTGGGGAAGAGGAACAAATGCTGTAGCCTGTTGGAAAACACTAATGCAAAACCACAGAACAGTTTAATAAATCATACTGTGTCCCCATAATAGTGGTGGTTACTTCATCAGCCCTTCACCTTTATTCTGCATTGGTGTCTAGTAACTCTGCTATTTGCCTGGAGCCAGGTCGTCAGTCGGTGTAAATTAGCCTAGCCTAGTGCTAATGAAGTATGTGAAGCTTCATCATGCGTCTACAAACAATGGGTCATGTTTTGGTTAAACTGAAAGAGGGATTAATACTTGGATCTGAAGTCCTCCATGTATCTTCCAGTCTGCGTGTATCTTCCCATTCACTGCTCGGTTCCAGGTCAGTCATAGTGAAACAGCCCCCTGTGAGGTTCTTGCCTTCCCACTTAGGAGGCCTCTGCTCTCAATCAGGTACTTTGGTTTTCTGTTTCAGTACTGCAGACCTCTGCAGAACAGGGGTTGAAATACAGGAGGGAGATCTGGTCACATCTGCAGTGTGCCCGCTCTGTCGGATTTGAAATCTTCAGTGTCATGGTTCAACTGGTACTAAACATACAACATAAATTAACCTTCACAGAATTACCAGGGTTGGACGGGACCTTGAGATCAGCTAGTCCAACCCCCAGCCTTCTCGTGTTGTGGATAAACGTTGAAAAGATTGTCCTAAGGATTTTTTTTTCTTCTTTTCTAAAGCAGACTGTCTTCTAAGCATCAGTCAGACCTTCACCTGTTGTAAAGCTGGAACTGGAACAGCAGAAATGTTTCCCACAGGAAACGCGTTTTAGGGAAACAATGCCTTTTTAAGAGGCTCATGTTAAGTTATTCAGAAGCCTCTGAAAAGTGTAGCTGCTCATTCATCCCAGTAATACTCTCAGAAGTTTTGAAGGCTGCTCTCTTACACCCTCCTACTGTAAGACCTTATTTTCTGAATCTGTAAGCAAGGTCATCTATGAATCAGACAAGGTTGTCAAGGGCTTTATCTAGACCAAGTCTTAATGACTTCCGAGGTTTTAGGGGTTAATTTTATGCTGACTCCTAAGATAGTAACTTAAAGTGTATTTATTGTTGTCTCTTCCTTTTACCAAGTAACTTCATTTATATAAAAATACCAGCCACTAGTACAGACCTAAATAACTTTCAAAAGTAGCTTTTTTTCCCCCCAAAGTTTAGATTAACTAACCTAGTGCAGTTAAACCAATTTTTTTAAAAAACCAGGTTTTCCTTCTAATCTCTTCATGCATGAATAACACCATTATTCTATTAATTGTGCTTTCATTCATTAAACAGGTGATTGTAAAACCTTGGTAGTAAGTGTTAGGATCATGTGGGGAAAAGGATTTCATAACATGTAGCTGCTTTTTATTTCTATTAGAATCAGTACATTAAAGACCAGTTATAGATGGAAGTAACACCGTGTGCTCATGCTGTAATTTATGTAGAACCTTTTGGACTGATGTACGCACAATGATACTCATAACATAGGGGTTAGAAAACATTTCACAGTAAGTATGAGGTTAATTGTTTTACAAAATGATGGTGTGTACCAGACTCTGTTTTTGCTAATCACCAGTTACTACTGGTAATTTTGGACTACTTTTCCATCACGCTTCCTGAAAACAAAAAAAAAAAAAGAAATCTCAGTGCCTCCTCCATATACAGTGTGCTTGATAAACTGTGTGTTATCAGATCTGTGTTTAAAGTCTTGTGCTTATAAATTCAGGTTGCTTACGCTCCTGAATGACCTTGTTCACTGCTGTTAAAATAGTTGCAAAACTGCTGCCTTCCTCTGTGGAGGCGTCTGACCAAAAGAGATGCCACTTCTTCAGAGGTGCTCAGTGAGCACATCTTTTGTTTCCTAGTGTGATTCCACTGTCTGTGACTGTGTTCTAAACGTATAGGACATTCTGATTGTGCTTGAGCCACATGCTAATATCAAAGTAATGCTGCAATAGCTTCTGCGATCTCAAAATCCAGTTAACATTTATTTTTAAAAGTTACAATATTTGGCTTAGATATACTGACAGCATAAATTCCATTTTTGTATCACTTGATCTGAGAATCCTTTAAAAATGGTGGCTATGGTATAGGTTCCTACAATAAAAATGCTTTAGAGAACCCTTCTACGTGTTCTTACACAGCAGGCGTTCGTGGCCAGTAGGTTATTTCAGTTTAGCATATGCTCGCCAGTTGTTGAGGGAGAGAGAGTCAATTTTCCCCACAAAGTCCTTGTATTTCTGAAGCCAGGCTGGATTTAATAATCACAGAATCATCGTGGTTGGAAAAGACCTTTGAGATCAGCACCATTGCAAAGCCAGAAAGACCTTGACTTCTTGAAATCTCTTATCTTTCTTCCTAAGTGTTTCCTATCAAGGAGATCAGTTTTGCCGAATGAACAAAGCCTAAAATCTCTAACAGGCTATTTGCATGCAGGATTTAGTCCAGTGTCTGCCTATCTGTGTTAGCTGAGAGGATTCTTCAGAATGCATTTCCACTGAATTATGTGAAGCAACTCATAGATATTTAGCTCCCCAGCTGTATAAATATTTGTGAGATTGATAATAGGAATGTTCCACTAATAGAATGGACAATGAGAGAGATATACCAGTTGTTGAGAGAATAAAGGCATGCATTGGACAGATTAAAGGGGGAAAAAATAAAATTCTTTTGAAAACTCAATTAAAGAAATGGAGGGGGAAAAAAAAAACCAACTGTTGTAGACTTGAAGTAGGACCACGGTTAAAAATTCATCCAACAAATTTGGCTTTCATAACTTTCAGCTGTGTACATACCACAGAAATTAGGATCTTAAGAAATAGATAGTTCTAAATGCCTTTATTAAAGTCTTCTAAAAGAAAAAAAAGTCCCTTAAAAAAATGTGCAGTTCAGTAAGGGCCATGTACAACCAGGAGCACATTTCCTTCTTCCTCTCCCTCTGGAGGCACCAGTCATCGAGTGCATTTGGAAAGTGTTAAGCTACCTTTATATGAGAATGGGTAGTTTGACAGAACAGTCCATTAAAAATACCCCCTACTGAAATACACATTTTAGATATTAACTTCAAACCATCCTGAATAATAACACGGTTTAGCTGTGTTTGGAAACAGCCTTTGCTTTTGTAGGAGACTTGGAGAGTGCTGATTAGCTTTCTTACCAAAAAATTACACTTTTGGTCCTCAACCTGAGCCACTAAATCACTTTCTGGAAATGGAAATACATTTCCAGAATGTGATCCACCTCCCTTTCCCTGCCTTTCTATCCCTGTGTCTTTATGTGCAATGTCTTCACTAGCAACTGCCCCTAAATGTTTTGTTTCAAGGAAAAATGAACCATCCCTAGCTCCCCCCTCCCCCTGCCACTAATCTCTGCCTCACAACATAGGAGGGGAAGAGAAATAACTCAGTGATTTTATTCCTTTATTAAAAACTACTGAGTTTTCTTAACAATAACTGAACCTTTTTGCAGATTTTACTCTGAAACTGGATTTTTTGCATAAAAGATGTATTCTGAACTCGGCATCGTCTCTGACGTGACCGTCTCTCAAGCAGCACTTGGGCTTTGTGTGTGGTTGGTTGTTTTTTACAACATGCACGTTTGTTGGGTCAGTTTTTAATTCTGCATGTGGAAAAATACCAGGCATTGTATAAACACCTCAATTCCACAAAATATGACATTTATGGCTCTCTAATGTCGCGAATTTGATGCTGTGAGTGTAGGTATTGGGAGGGGGGGGGTTGTTGTTTTTGAACAAGAAGCTATTTCCATGCTTTACAGCTGCGCTCTGAAGAGCATACCAGCGACTGAACGCGAATGCAGTTGGGTGTGTGTCACTAACACAGGTGTGCAACGTACCTGGAGAAGAAAGCAGAGCACATAGCTTTGTTTCTTTTGCAGATCATTTTAAAGGAACAAACATAAATACTTGTTCAGCTTCTCAGCTTGATCTCACTTTGACAGGTAGAGGAGAGAGGTAGTTGGATATTTAGCAAATTTTCTTACGTGACTTAGGAGTAAACCAGAGACCCATCCCTTGTAATCACATGAGGTTTAATTTCTGACGGTGTGAGCTTTGCTTGTGACTCCTCGCTGCCACGATTTAAAAAAATAACTGGCAAGGGCTGCCAGTTTTCTCATGGGGGCACTTCTCGCAGTTTGGGTTTCTTACTCCGAAGCCACGTATCCTAGATGCTTACGTGATGATCTTTAACGCACTCGTGCTTCTGATGAACCTTTGCTTTTATCTGTATTTCGTGCTGAAGTTCTGTTCTCTGACAGAACAAGGGAAAAGGCCCAGCTTTGGTTTTGCTGGGGTTATTTTTTACAGCCCATCGCTGATGGTTTTTACGCCGGTGTAGGCCACTTCCTGAAACGCCCGCTCTCTCCCTCCCCACGCCACCCACACGTCATGAACCAGGAGATTCTCGCCTTCGTCACCTTCAGCAAGTAACGAATTCCGGTGCGTCAGGCTAACTAACGGCACGGCTCTCGCCTCGCTGACCGGCTGCTTTCCTGTCCCTAACAGGAAACATAATTAATTCGCCTGAGGCTACTCCGCGGGGACTTTCTCCGGCTGCCGTCTCGCCCGGGAAGGGGCCATGGTACAACACGCCCCCAGCGGCCCCGGGGCCGGTGCGGCGGCTCTCCTCTTCCTCCCCCCGGGGCTGCCGCTGCACCTTTCGGTGCTGCTGCGCCGCATCGCCTCGGAGGAGGGAGCCCGGTCCCGTCAGCGAGCCCCGGCCGCCTTCTATCGCTGGGAGGGAAGGAGGATAGGGTCACCTCCCGCCTTCCCCCGGTACCGCCCCACTGGCGTTGCTACCACAGCGCAGCGCAGGGATGGAGGAGCTCCGTTCCCGGGGGATGCTGCGGAGAGACGGGACGGGGCAGGGGCCCGGGACTACCGCTACTTGGGCCGCCCAGACACCTCAGCCCCACCGGGGTAGCCTCGCGGGAGCGGGTAGCGCCCTTTGCCCTCGCGGACGGCCGGGCGGGGCCGCAGGGGCGGGGCCGCGGGGCCGCCGGGAGTGGTGACGTGTCCTACAGGCCCCGCCCCCAACCAGGGTATATAAGGGGCGGCGTTCACGCCGTTGGTCTTTTTCGCTCCGGGTTTGCCGCCTCTTTGCAGGTGAGGCGCGTCCGCGCGGGGCAGGCCGGGGCTGGCCTGGGGGAGGGGCCGGGCCGGGGGCCCGGACCCCGTCCTAGGGGCCTAACGGGAGTCGAGCCCGGGCGTGGGCACCGCCGCGAAGGGGTGTGCTAGCGGGAGTGGGTAGGAGGGCCCGGCGTCCCTGGCGAAGGAGCCGGGCAGGTGGGGAAAAGCGCGCAGGGGAGATGGTGAGGCGTCGTTTCCCTCGATGCCTTGCGCAGGAGCGTACCCGGGGAGCGGCATGGCCGTTCCCGCGTGGGGCTGGAGGTACCCGGCCGGGTGGCGGCGAGATGTGCGGGTGGCGGTGGGGGCATCGTGGCGGGAGGCACGGTGCGTGGCGGGCGGCGCTGGTGAGGCCCGTTGGCCGTCGCCTGGGCGGCGGTGGG